>JARQSV010000533.1:0-10108 GCA_030142285.1 Calameuta idolon | reverse complement strand
TCGATCAGCTGTCCTCCTGCCCATGCCATCCCTGCCTTCCGCTGCCTCGGCAACGTAGCCTCTCTCGCGATCCTTCCCGGGATAGCTGGTGTCCTCGTAGCTGGTGTTCGTCGATGCCATCTTCGGGGAGGTGCGCGATGATGTCCTCGAGCCAGGGTCCTACGGGGAGGGGATATGGGGATGGAGGGGTGGAGGGAGGGAATCTTAACCTAGCTACAATCAACCTAGAACACTAAATATACGCAATTAATAATACCCATTATGGGAGTCGCAATACTTGAGGCCGCGGGGACCCCGAGCCAGGGAGCGGGGAGGAGTTCGCGGTAACATTTTTGTTACAATATATATACCATCATATATATATATCAATATATATATATATATATATATACCAAAGCTATACTATAATCATAATCCTAGAATGTTCGAATTAGAAACTTCAATTTTTTCTACACGTAAAAGTGCTGTACGAATACTTTTTGCGCTTGTTTTCCTGAGTTCGTATTTCTTTTTTTAATTTCTGACGAACTAATTAATCTTTTAGAATACTCTTGCAGGTGAATAAATAAAGAAATGTTTGAAAAATAGTATAGTATAGCATTTTTTCGTTAAACTTGTATTATTGACATGAAAAGCTCTTCATTTTTGAAAAACGCTCGGTGTACGAATACTTTTTACATTCACTGTATAATCATGTAGTTCGAATACTTTGAGGACCTTAGGAATTTAGAGGCGTTCACAATAGCAAGATAATGTTTTTTTTTTAAACTAATCCTCGGCACATCACAGCATTAGAATTCTAACCTAATCTTACCTGACGAAACTTCTAAGCCCATTACAGACACTGGGTGTGTGACATTGGAAAAATATAAACAGATTCGGTGTGACAGTCCGCTTTATGGTCCTAAACGTATGCGTTATGTTGAAAATAGATTGAGGTCTGACCCCAAACTATATAATTGTTCTCAATGTGTACGTCGTATATCTCAAATTATCCTCAAACTACCCTTTAAACATATATATACCTATATACTTTTTACATATGTTTTATACGTATATTACCCGCTTGAATCTCTACTAAAGAGGAGAGGAATTGAGGAGAAGATTACATAGTGCGTTCTTTCGTGACATATCATTCCGCGAATATGATGTGAACGTTTCACATCGAAATTCATGATCTTATAGAATTTACAGTAACATATCCGCTCCAAGTTCCGGACGCAGGCAAAAGATAAGTAAAACGAGATTTCAGAATTATTTTCTCGAAACACCATATTTGGTGTTTCTTCATATAAGAGGATCCTGTGATTGTAATTAATGGCTACCGCAGGGACATCTATTTTTTAAAACGCTGCATTAAAATTGAAAAATATATTTTGTATTACCTTAACACCATTCCTACCGCGACCGATCAAATGACCGTTTTTAACATTGGTAGGAATAGGTATACGTGAAGTGTGAGTAGGAATAGCGTTAATGCATGGATTAATAAAAGCCAAACCGTTTTTATGCAATATCTTTTAACTTTGTCTATTAAAAAAATAATTTTAAAAAAACCTATTTTTTGAGCGTTTTGACCATGGGGGGGCGGGGGTACTTAATGCTTCTTTGCCCAATAGTCTTAGCACCTTTATCATTGATAGTGAAAAGATATGGCAGTAAAGGAAATTCTGTTACGACTGGAAAAATATTTGATTAAAACATAATGGCACGCGCATTATTGAGATGTCCAATGGTAAAGGAAAAGAGCGAGAAAAAAATGAAAAATGCTAAAGTGATTAAAGTTTTAAGAAATTCAAGCACAACTTTAGAGGAAAATTAAAGGAACCGGTGAGCGAGGTAAACACACAAACTCTGACTTTAGCATTGGTCCCCCTCCTCTCGGGGGGGGGGGGGGGGGCTTTAAATGGTATCTGCCTTTATTTAAAAAACATAATTTTTATTTATAAATATACCACCCATTTTGACAATTTATTTGAGTTTTGATCGTGATTCACCAAATACCATGTAGCGTATTGAAGAGATCCAACAAATTTTCTGATCGACTGGCAAAAAATTGGTAACCCCTTTCAGCAGGGAGAACGAGATAATATACAAGATGACATTGAAAATTTTAAGGGATCAACTATATGGATAAATATTAATTTATTTGTTATATTTCCAACCGAAGTGATGATTTTTCCTGCAACGAGTAACCTTTTTTCCGAAAAATTCAACTTGAGACAAAGCCGCGGGGAGTAGTAGCAACATTGTAGAGACTTGGTCGTTAAATTCGTCTTATCTCGAGCGATCTTTTTAAAAGCGAATGACAGTTTTGCCAGTTGAATCTAGACGTTCGACTACTCACTGTGTTCTCGCGTTTTCTGGAGAAAAGTACTCTTTGTTTTTAAATAAAGTTTTTTATCTGGATAAAGTGAAGTGACACGATGACAGGACGCAATATATGCGTGTATAAAGATTGCCGGAGGTTGTATCCCGCGAGGGGAAATGTCTCGTTCTTTCGGTTTCCTTTTAAAAATCGTGAAAGGTATGTGTTTTACTAATTAATGTGAAATGCAAAATAAAAAAGGGTGGCATATGGTTTCATGAACGTAAACTTCTATTCACAACCGCGAAAGTCTTCAACGCCCATGCTTGGGTAATTTAGAAATAATTTTTTTACGCGTTCGCTGTCATGTACAACAATAATGAAAACATGAAGGCAGCCCAAAGTAGTTTTTTCATTGTTCTTCTGTTTAGCCGCTTTGCCAAAAAATTAATTTTTCCAATTTTATATCGTGAATGAAATTGAATTTTAAAAATTAATGAAACATTTCAACAAGAGATGCAACCTTCATGTAAAAAATATGTGGTCAGTAAAAATTGTCAATTTTAAAAGAAAGGCAACATTTTTGACATGCACATGATCTACTAGACTCAATCGCTGATATAATTTTTTTTCATTTTTTAATCAATTATATTTGTGCTGTTTTCTTCTATCGGCATCGTGTGGCAGAATAAATGGAAAGTTAAATGTGTAAATATTTCCGTCAATCACTATACCTTATATTGCGAGTATAACGAATTGTTTTCTGTCAGTGCAGTTGGATTAAAAGCTACTGATAGTGCTATTCGAGTAAAATTTGTTGATCTGATCAGAAAACTGTCGCATTCGTCGGGTGACACACTTTTTTTCGCTGATATTTTCCTTCATTCACTGTCCTATGTTGTAAGCAGCGAACGTGTTCATAACTATATACGGTGGTCCGATAATCAGTAGCACCTTAAATAGTTGTAGAACTATTTTAGTTACTATAAATTTTCCAATAACAGTTTCACGGTATGAAGGAAACCATCATACGGAGATAGTGATTTTATCGCGAGTGGAAGATGCTCAGGATATATGTATTGTAACAAAAATGTTACTTTAAACTCCTCCCCGCCACCTGGTTCGAGGTCCCACCGGCCTTGAGCGTTACTATTGCGTACATTGTTGTTTATTATTGTTTATTGCGTTTATCTAGTGTTTTAGGTCATAGTAACTAGCTTTAAGATTCCATCCCTCCGCCCTTCCCTCCCCGTTCCCTTCCCCGTTAGGGCACTGGCTCGGAGACAGCGAGGACCATCTACGAGGACACCAGCTATCCCAGGAAGGATTGCGAGAGTGGCTGCGTTGCCGAGGCAGCGGAAGGCAGGGATGGCATGGGCAGGAGGACCAGTATCGAGATCTCCGTGGGATGGATGCCCGCCCGCCACCACCATCGCCACGAGTATGCAGACCCGGTGCAGTCCCGTCACGCGGGTAGTCCTGAGGCCCGTGTGACAGGGGTGGAGCCCTCTCCCTCCAGCCCTGAGGACATGCCCGGGAGAAGAATTTTTGACAGGCCTGGAGGCCGCCATGTTGCCCGGTGCGCGACAGCCAGCCCGCACGCCGGCGAAGCCAGCGCCGTGCCACCCGTCTGCGAGGCCCTGAAAGGCCCGACAGACCAGCGACAACAGAAACCACCAATGCCCTGCCATGCCGGAACTGCCGACCAATGGCAGAGCACGTAGCCCTCTCAGCCCAGCGGATCCACCAATCACCGAGGCCCCGGAGGCCCACGAGGACCGGAAACCGCGAAGAAATCACGACTTCGAGCCAGGATTGCGAGCGTGTAGTGCGAACTTTGAGTTGCGAGATTTTGCGAAAGTGCGAGAGTGAGTGATTGTGGAGTGTACGATTTTGGATTATATTGCGTTGCGGACTGAGTGAGTATATTTTGAGTGATTGCGTTTTCCTTTTCTTTCCCTCCCTACCTCCCTTTTAGTCTTTGCGTTTTAGTTTTTGTAAGTCCCTTCAGGACGATAGCGAGCCGACCCACGTGGTCCGGCAGTTTATAATTCTTCTCCTTTAGTATTTCAGACGGGCCTTCCGCCCACCAGCTCGAGGCCCGTGGTATATTGCGTGCGCCCTTATTTTGAGTATCCTGCGCCCTTTTTGGGAACCCCTCCGTGCCCTTTCTCTCCCCGCCCGTTTTTGACTATAGTAACCGAGGTATTTGTAAGTAGCCCTATTGCGTTCGGGAACCTTCTCCCTGAGACCCCCCTCACCTCTCCCTCCGCTAGCCTTGCCATTCCCAAGATTGTAAATACTCGAGGACCTTCCGCGGTCCTCGACGGTGCTACGCCGAACAAGTAGCTGGCGCCCAATCGTTGTTTGTATTTGCGTCCCATCTTTGTAATCCCTCCCTGCCCCTCCTGCCTCCTCGGGCTCATAACCTATCCCTCCGTACCCCGATTACCCCCTCCTCGCCAAGCCCGTTTAAATTATATATTATTTTATTAATTATATTCTTTGCCATTTTAACCCGTGTCCCCTTTTCTTTTTGAGATCCCCCTCCCTCCCTATTGGTTAATTGCGGTAGCTAATTTGAGCAGACCCTGGGCAGAATCGCCTGCCCAGTACGTCACAGTATATAGACCATTGTATTTTTTAATAATCATTTTATATGTTTTCCCTATTATGTTATGAAAGCAGCTTTTTAAATAAGTAGAACGATCTACGACTCAACGTTATTGAGGGTGAACCATGTCGTTCTGTTCGTTTGAAAGCCGTTGTCATACACTAACGATAAAATTCAATATCATTATACGAAGGCAGTTTCTATACCTAGTAACTTCCATTGGAGAAATTTTGGTACAACTGCAACAGCTTCGAATATATTACAGGCGTTAATGATTACTGAACCTTTCTGTACATGGCCTCAGTTTTTAGATATGACAGTGTAAAATTTCTTACGGGCGAATATTATTGCTCTCCCTTGAACAGTCAATAGCAACATAATTTTCTAGATGCCTTGAGTGGATATGTTGAAGCGGTAACGATGACCTGATGGACCTGTCAACCGATCAGCTGATGGAGAGACGGATATGTTCCAGGCACTTCCCCGACAAAGCGTTCGTGAGTATGCGCAATCTCTTCCGCATTTGCACGATATTAATAGCGTTCCGGAGCCGTTGTTAGTTCACTCGGAGAACACATCGGTAGAATCACTGGATTTTATTCCGGAAACCGCGAAAAGTGATTTGGCAAATTGGCGTTGTAGTTTGCAAATTGACACCACAGATAATTCAGCCCTTTGTCCAGATGCTGCAGCGAGAGTAGTACAAAATGTCGAAATACAGAAATTGCGTTCCAAATTTAGAGTCCAACGTCGCGAATTGCGCAACACTAGGTTGCAACTCCGCTGGAGAGTTACTGTCAAGCCCGTAAAATTAACGCGAGTAAAATTATTGTCCGAAATTTCAAAGCACATTAGTGGTGCTCCCTTTGTTTTTATTCGCATGCAGATGAAACTAGGTACGAAAGTTTCATCGTGGCAAGAGGACGAAAAAGAATTATCTCTTGCTATGTATTATAGATCCCCCAAATTGTATAAAGCCATGATTCGCATGGGTTTTAAATTACCATCAGTTAGATCAATTCGGGAATGGGTTAATGCACTAAATATGAGTACTGGAATTTCCAAAGGCGTTATTAATAGATTTACAGGGGTTGTGCGAAGCATGTCCCGCTTTTAAAGGCAGTGCGTCGTACTATTCGACGAAATGTCTATCAAACGATGGATTTCGTACAATAATAAGGGTGATTTTGCAGAGGGCTTCGAAGATTTTGGGGAGTATGGCAGAAGCCAAAATTGGGCTACACATGCATTAGTTTTCATGGTTCGTAAATTGACATATTCCTGGAAAATGCCAATAGCTTATTACTTGTCGTCCGGGCCAACATCTGCCAAAACACTTTTCAAATTACTACATTCAGTAATTGACGCCTTGTTAAAGCTGAATCTAGAAATTAGAGAAGTCACGTGCGATCAAAGTGGGCCAAATCAAAAACTCTTTCGCGATCTTAGGATAACAACTGAGACCCCTTACTTCTTCGTGGTGGGTACAAAGGTATATTGCATGTTCGATGTACCTCATTTGTTCAAGTCCTTCCGCAACGTTCTCTCGAAGCATGATATTCGCGTTGGTGATGATGTTATTTCATGGCGCACTTTGGAAAATTTATATTCTGTTGATTCGGCAGCATCGGTAAGATCGGTTCCGAAGCTGTCGCTCAAACATATTTATCCGGGTCCGTTTGATAAGATGTCTGTAAAACTTGCTACTGAAGTTTTTAGTAATTCAGTGTCCGCAGCGCTATTGACATTATCTATGATGCCGGACGTCGCGAATCCTGATCAAGCACTAGCGCTTGGTCAGTTTATCAAAACATTGAACGATTTGTTCGATGTTTTAAATAGCCGCACGTTACATGATGCCAATCCGATCCGGCGTCCTCTAAGTAACCAGAACGTTAACGGTATCAATATATTGAAAGCGGCGTTAGAATGGATTGCGCAATGGACAATGACTGACATTGGCGTAAACGAACCACCGGCGTTCGAAAGCCTGCGGTTAACTATAACGCCCGTTTTGATGCTATGGGATGATTTGCAATCTCAGAAAATCTTGTATCTTCTCACATCTCGCTTGCAGCAAAATCCACTAGAAAATTTATTTTCTGTGATCAGGCTTCGCGTATCTTATGGCAGTAATCCTACTGCTACTCAATTTCGGCATAATCTCCAGTATGCGGTAAGCAATCGGTTGCTTATTCCACCGAGACCCGCGAACTGTGAAAAAGATGAAGACATACCTCTTGTATGTACTCCTCTGACTTCACAGCAAAATTCCGATGACAGAGACTGCCATGAAGACTGCAAGATCGAAAAGCATTGTGAATCAGCTGATGCAAACAGGGGATCTTGCAATATCGAAGTGGACGCGATGAATTTACCCGTTATAGATCGCGATGTAACGTTAGAAGATAACGCCACTTATTATTTCGCTGGTTTTTCATTACGGAAATGCCTTCGAAAATTCAATTGCGACAATTGCCTTAATACGCTTGCGGAGAATCGTAGAGAAGCAATATCGCAATATCAAATCTTGCGATTTTTCAAAGCGTACCCTACAAAGGATGACAACAATCCATTGTCATTGGGCAATCTAACAGCAGCTACTGAAGAATATTGGAATGTCGTTTCTTTTCAATTGAAAGCCTTTTCCAAATTGTATTCACTCATTCGACATGAGCATCATCTTATTACCAAGCTTTTGGACTATATTATAGAAGAAACCAATCAGACGTATCCATCGTGGTTTACTGATGATTGTCGCGATCATCGAATCTTTATGCTTCGGTCGCTGTTGATAACGAGAGTCGCTTACGGTTTCAAGTGACTCTCAGAAGATAGTAGACAAACAAAACGTCAACGTTCCGGTAAAAAGGCAAATACGAATAATGTAGCTTTAAAAAAGTTTCGATTTCTTTAAGTGTAAATAGCCTACACTTGTACAAATGTATTTTTGTAAATCAAACGAACTATGTAATCCTCTCCTCAATTCCTCTTCTCTTTACTAGAGGCTGAAACATGTAATATACGTGTAATATAATATAAAACATATGTAAAAAGTATATATATGTATATATGTATGTATAGTATATTTGCTTATGCATAAGTGTAAATTTGTAAATAAGTAATGCACCCGGCCAAGTGCATGCATGTAATGTAATATATCTATGTATATCGAGATAAGCAACACAGCATTAGTTCAGTTAAATAGAGAATTTTAGTATACATTTTCGATGAACAAAATTTATTTCTTACTAGAGAGCGCATGTTATTTAGATTTTTCAGTCAAATCATTTTTTTTACGTTATTTTCATTTGCTTATACATTAATTATTTATGGATCATTTGCATGATGTTATCGTCGATCTTAGTATAGGCCTACTGGGGACCCGCTACGTTAAATAATGGGAACGCATCGACTACGACACCTCTTGGGTGATGTGGAAGCCCGTAAGTTATCGTTATCAATACCTTTACTGTAATAAACTAATAAATAAAATTAGAAAATAATTAATATTTGATTCAATTTGATTTCCCTTCCGCGTTGCAGCCGGTACAACTTTTAATACGTTGTATTTAGAAAAAAAAAGTAACGTCCAGAAAAAGAAAAAACATCCGAGGGAGATTCTCAAACCACAGGCCTCTTGCCTCGTAACCCGATGCCTTACCAATGGACCAGCATTACTTACTTTATGTATTTGTTTCAGAACTTGTATTTCCGGAATTAAACCGTGGGCTATACCGAATAATATATCACTTATTCTGAATAAAGTATATACGAGCATTATTTTGTACTGAAATATATATTATTTTTTAGCATATGTTTCCCTGATTTAATGGATGCTATATGAATGAACACCCATTGAACTCGGGGACTTGAAACTTTCTTTAAATGGCTGTATTTATATGTGCTGTGACGTAAACCCGAGAAAAACCAAATGAGTTGCCCGTAGCTCGACAACCCGTTCAGGTCACAAATACTGAAAGGTACCTCCCGAATCTCCCGTAAGCGTGATGCGAAATTCCGCAAGTCGGAATCGCGATAGCCAGTGAGCGCCACGCACTACGTAGTACCACGAAACGAAAAGGAAACGCAAAGAGATAGGAGAGAGATTCCAGCTAGTCAGTAGAAACCGACAGGTAGAGGGGCGGGGAACGCACAGATGTTAAATAAAGCAAGATTGAGAACCAGAAATTAACAGTAACAAAAATGCCCTTTATTCGGGACGTTTCAACAATCAGTAGCTATAACGAACAATTGGTTTGAATAATAGTAATAAGAAAAGCAATAAAATGTCCGACAAGGTCACGCGAGACAGGATCCCGGACGGGATACGCGACAATCTGAACGAACGCTATACGAGAGTACCGATATCGCCGCCTCTCAACGGAAGACCGTCCCGAGGAATATTTCGTAAAGATGTTAACGATCGCTCCTGATTCCGCGAGACGTAGGTTACCGGAATCGTGCTAATTCGGATTGACTTCCGAATTACGCACCAGAGAACGACAGTGACAGGTCGAGCGGTGTATCGGAACGCGTAATATACAAGATACTAGAAATAACTAAGGAACAGGATTCCAAACGAGAAACAATATGAGATCTTCACTAGAGAGAATAACACAATATAGTCATCAATTAGCTTTCGACAGAATTCTCAATACGTTAGCTAACACAGAAAAGAACGTAAATTGGAAAGATACTTTTGATAGGACGAATTCTGCCGAGCAACGACACTTGAACAAAAACGAGACGTTAAGCGTCTCAACGCAAACAAAAGGTATCGTACTTAGAATGTATAAGTGAGGGACACGAGAAGCATTCCTCACGGATTCTTATACAGACTCCAGGGCCACGGAGAATCACTAATCCGATCTTAGATACTATTCGTAATACGATAATAAAATAATATGGCAGACAGGACACGGAATCTTTTCTTCCTGGCGGAACGCGAAATCTCCGGGATAAAACCGGGAGGAACACACGCGGATCTAATACAGGGTGAGACCCTGGCCTCTGCGACGGAAAAGATTTCGTCCTTGCTGGCGAGACGGTTGCCGTGAAAACTTGCACACAAAAACGATACTACGACGACTCGCGCACCCGGCCAAAACGGCTAACAACGTAAGAATGCTCGCGCGAGGGCGGTTTCCCTCGGTGCTCGGGGCCAGCGCTAGCCTCGTCACCAA
>JARQSV010000530.1:0-23919 GCA_030142285.1 Calameuta idolon | reverse complement strand
GCGTTTAAACCACGATCAAATTTGATCGTCGGTTAGCTGAACCGTCGTTTGAACGGTGTCGGAGGAAACGGGCGTAAGTGTAGACTATCGCTAGACCTATATTTTGAGCCCAATATGATAAGTTTTTACACGTTAGTAAAGTAGAAATATAACCTTAAATTATATGGTTAACATAAGATTAATTCAATTCATAAACTTATAAAATAAAGTTCATCATGAAACATACATTTTACTGCGCGTGGTTCCCTTATTCCAAGAAAAGGACAGAACGGTATTCACGATGCGCTTTCTCTTTCTATTCCCTGTTAAGCTCTTCACACACAAAATAACGTAACGACGTAAGACGTAAGCGTAAGGAGAACCAATCAATCAGAACCTAATACTATTCCCTTAGGGTCGTTCTACAATGGGACGTGGTCGGTAGACATTTGTCGCAAGTCGTTTCTACAAGCCAACCATAGCAACAAAAAAAGTGGAGAAATCATTTTGATTGGTATATAGAAATGACACGACAAATGTCTACCGACAACGTCCCATTGTAGAACGACCTTTAGAGGGAGGATTACTAGATTCTGATTGGTTGGTTTCCTTACGCTTACGTCTTACGTCGTTACGTTATTTTGTGTGGAAGGGCTTTACACTTTCTGCGGCCACAGCGGCTACAGTGAGCAGTCCAGGTATTATATGCCGATGATCCAGCCGCATTGGTCGAAATTTTACTCATGAGAATGTGGTCAATAATATTTCTGATATATTAGTCGAACGCTGTCGAACCATAATCGAACACAGCTGTACGACTGCAAATTCCCTTATTGTTTAAAATGATTTGTTTGATTATGTACGTACAAAAATCGAGCATTATTATTATACAGATAAAATTGGGTACATTGTTAGATGCGTAACCATATAATGCTTTGGTAAAACAAATGTGGATTGACGATATATTTCGCAAAGTCTAATTGAGTGAAAATGAGTGAATCTGATGATGAAAATTATGTTATATTTGGAACTGGCTTAGAGCTTCTGGATGAAGGTCAGTGCTAAAGAACTTTTTCTTTTTTCCATATATTTGAAATATTTTACTGAATTATTACATTGAAAACTATTATTGCACTTATCATATATAATCATAATATATAATATAAATTGTAAATATTTGTTGGACTTGTTTTTTATCAGAAAGTCTACCAAGGAAAAAGCCAGTGATTATTGAAGATCAATTTGCATATGACGCTCAAGGTAGACGTCGATTCCATGGAGCCTTCACTGGTGGATTTTCTGCGGGTTATTTTAACAGCGTCGGTACTCGCGATGGCTGGAGACCCCAACAGTTTAAATCATCTCGGAGCAGTAAAGCTGGAAGTGTCAATCAGCGGCCAGAAGATTTTATGGATGAAGAGGATACTGGAGACTTTGGCATTGCTCCAATGGGTATTAGATCTACCAGTGATTATACAGATCATGGAAAAAGAGGTACCAAACGTGAGAGACTTAGACAAGATCCAAATGGAATAATACCTGGGGCACCAGTTTTAAAAGAACTTCTAAAACCTGTGAAGTAAGTTCTTATAAAAATGTTTCATTTTGTAAGGATTCAATACATATATTTATGTAGAAATCAATTCTTAATTTTAAAGAGAAACTGTTGGCGTAACATTACTGAGAAAAATGGGTTGGAAACCAGGTCAGGGTGTTGGTCCTCGTATTACTAAGAGAGAGAAGATAAAGGTATTACAACAAAACAGGGGAGTAAAAGTTTATGGTTGTTCTTTACCAATGCAGCAGGAAGAGATGGTGGCAAATGAATCTGATGCATCAGACGATGAGCATGTAGATATAACATTCGCTCCAGATGATTATGAACCATTCAGGTTTGTATTATTTTTCATTTATTACAATAAGTAAGAGATAGAATAATATAAACCAATGCATTGTACTTCTTTATAATTATTATATTGCAGACTTAATCCAAAGGACAATTGTTTCGGTATCGGGTATACTGGATTGGATAGGCGGCCAGTACTTTCTGGTCATATAAACCTTTTTGAGCTACCAGCATTTAATATACAAGATAAGGATAAAAAATTGTCAATACGTGGACAAGCATTTGGAGTAGGTGCTTTTGAAGTCGATGATGAAGACATCTATACAAGGGACGACATGTCTCGTTACGATTTCGCCCTGGGACCAGAACGTAAAACAAAATCACGATGGTCCCAGAATGAAGATAGTGCAAGTACATCGCAAGAGAAATGCATAGAAGGTTTCGTCCATGCAAAAAATCGTTTAGAACATAAAAAAGTATTTAAACCCCCAGAACTTCCACCA
The DNA here is from genome assembly GCA_030142285.1 of Calameuta idolon. Taxonomy (NCBI): domain Eukaryota; kingdom Metazoa; phylum Arthropoda; class Insecta; order Hymenoptera; family Cephidae; genus Calameuta; species Calameuta idolon. Next base: position 21,591 of record JARQSV010000530.1, on the reverse strand, counting down.
GATTTCAAACCAATGCACGTCGCCAGGAAAAGCAGATTTTACCCTCCAATAGAACCAATTCTCAATTACGAAAATGGAAAACGAAAAGGTCTTGCTAGACGTGACTTAAATGCTGAAGACAGATATAAAATCATCAATGACATCCCTCTTAAACCATCGACACTACGTAATGATACACAAGAAGAAATTCAACTAGTTAATGTATCTGGAAATACCTCAGTCGCAGCTAAAATTATTTGTAGAACATTAAATTTACAAGGACGGGAACATGAGGAGCAAGAGAAAAAAAGACAAGAAACTCAACAAACGAAAGGAAATGTATCATGGCTAGAAAAATTGACTGCTACGAATTTCGTAAAAGGCGGTATGGTAGGCACAGATTCAAGTGTAACAGGGGCTTTGACAAATTTCAAAGATTTTCAAAATCTGTCCTCAAGGAATACTTCAGAAATCGTCTCCAGTGATACTACTTCTAATATTTCAAGTATCCAATCAGTGCAACCCTTTTTAGCTGATCTTGAGAAACAAAAACGGTTCGAGCAGTACATAACATTTTCTCAAAATGGTGAGAAGAAAAAACTTGCTTCTATACAGCCACTTCAAATGAGCGAATGGGAACGTGATCATGAATTAGTTGAATTTGATCAAGCATTACGATTATTCATACCGCCAGTTTCTACTGGTATTAAATTGGATAGTTGTGACCTGGGACATTCCAGTGCTGCTACTACAGAACCTAAAATTAAAAAAAAGATGAAGACTAAAGATAAGCCCAAGATAATGCGCACAAGAATCGAATGGCAGCCTACACACATTGTTTGCAAAAGATTCAACATTCCTGAGCCAAGAGCCGGTTGTGCGAAACCCGAATCAGATAAGAAAATTGGTAAATTTTCAGTATTTAATTGTCTAGACTTTTCAGGAAATTCAGAAAAATTTGAAACAGCTACAAGAATTATTGAAAACGAAAAGTGTCAAGCTGGATTGGACCAAGGGCGAATAGAGAAAAGACCTGCAGTACTTTCGGAAAAAGAAACAGAAACTGATTTGAATATTTCCACTGAAGCATCTGATACATCCGTTTCTCAGAAGCTTCGAAGATTTGAAGCAACTTATGAAAAAGTGTTTGGAAAAGGAGTACAAGATGTTTTATTAACTGTAAAGTCTAATAGTGATAAGCAGCAGCCGAACGTAAAAGATAATTCAGACAGTAATTCCGGTAAGGATGTTACAGGACATCAAGATTCTTCCGCTACTTCTAAAGATAAGACAGAGGACAAAAAAGATCTCTTCAAAGCAATATTCTTGAGTAGTAGTGAAGACTCTGACACTGACATTGAAGACAATGTCGACAGTGAGAAAGTGAAATCGGTATTAATTGGAAAACCATGTGAGCAAGTAAACTTACAGCGAAATACTTCACCCGCACGCGGAATTTTTGCACAATTAGATTTCGATGAATTAATAGTACCAATCCGCAAAAAAGAGTCAAACAATGATGAATCAATAGAAACCACGAAACAGGAAACGAAAGTCTTAATTATATCCAAATCTACAGATAAAAATTTAGCAAGAAAAGAAATAACTCTATCAGAAGAGGCACCAAATATGTATGGACCAGCACTTCCGAAAACTCCCCCTCATCATGATAATTCACCTGACAAATTGGATAGCACTATTTCTCAGACACGAAAACCAATTTTCAAAAGTATTGTTGTGCCGAAACCAAGCGTGGAAACAAAAGTACTAGGTGAATGGGTGGAAAAGTCAAAGGTAAAAAAATCGAAGAAGGAGAAGAAAAAACATAAACATAAAGATAAATCGAAACACAAACGGAAATCGAAGAAATCGAAACATTAAGATAATTTTAAATGCATTGTATTGTATACTATAAAGATTAATAAATAAAGTGGCCTTTAGTTCATATAATATAAACATACCTACATTAGTTTTTTTAATACAAAAAGAACAAGAAACGTTCAATTATTTATTTATACAAATGTTATAAAACAAAAACATCGAACGTGTTACAAATAATGTTTGAACTATGTGCGCGATAGGTTAGTGCAGTCCAGTGGTAATAATTATTTCAAAGATGCATATTACATTATTGAAAAATGAAATTATAATTTTTCAATGTAAAATAAAAAGCTAAATGTCTGTTAATCTTATTGTTAGTGGATTTTCCAAGGCTGTTTTATATAATCTCGATAAACATATTTATGTTTTGATGTAAACAATGTGTAATTACAGGATCCATACACGTAATACAATGGTAATACGAGAGACTTCGTGACTACCTATCATTTAATAATAGTACAAGGTTCAAAAATACAAATTACTTTGTTTTGCGAATGATATCTCGCATGGACGGCTTTCTGAAACTTAAGCCTGCTTGGGTGTGTCTCTCAAATGATTCATAAGCCCAATAAGGCCAATAATGTATCATACGGAGTCAACCCTTCACCTGGCGTTAACGGTATATTACTAAACTTACAATAATAACTTAACTGCCTAGTTATGGATGGAGTCGCATTATTTCTACCAGAATAGATAAACTGTTCTCGCTTTAAACGAGAACATTTTGTAAATATTTATATAATATGCATATGACTGTCTTTCAGTCTCACAGAGGCAAAGTTTTCCTGATACAAAAATTTGACATGATGCAAATATTTCATATTATATAATATGTTCCTTCTCAGAGTTAAAAAAATTCTACAATGTAACAATAATCACGATAATCTCTATGTACAGATTGTCCTCAGTGTATATGGCTAATAAAATACCATAATTGTAACTAATAATAGATATAGACTATAAGCCTCAAAGTTTATAATCTTATTCCTTTAATATTACACTTCTAGATAATATCAGCTCTCTGTATATCTTTTTTTTTCGGGCACTTTTAGTGAGCTTGATCAGTTATACTTAAAATCCTTTGCCTCTGAGAGTGCAGTACAATGCCCGATTAAAATAGATTAGTCAGATCCAAATTTTAATGGATATATGGCCATTAGAGTCAAAAGAGACTTAATGTACAGTTAATACATATCTATTGTGTATTCATACATTTAAAAAATATAGATTCACATACAATAAAATATCTCAATAACGTAAAACTCATTTTCACGTAGGTGTCGTTCTACGTAAAAATTTTTAGTAACGTAATGGTCTATTTCTATTCTTATTTTTATTCTCTATCGTTTTAAATTTTCCATGCATACTCTCTCAATGGGTAGGTTTCTGCGTAAACGAAACTTAACCAAGTGAAGAGTTAAGTAGTTACGTTATTGCGAAATGACTGATCTCGAACCTTACGTCATTGTGAAGTTTTACTCCATAATATATTTATATTCTATTTTAACTTCATATATAACCATTTTCTAAATTCTCTTTTAACTCCAATGAAAACATCCAACGATTAAACATTAAATGCTAGGTAAATCGAAGTACCTAGATACTGATCGTAAAATCGTAGCAATATTGATGAAATAATAATAATATAATCATTTAAAGAACATAAAAATGAGACCGGTAAGAAATACCATACCGAATTGACGCAAAAATCCATGCGTTTACTTTGATTCTCCTATGGAAGTTATAATCTGTTACGTGTTAACCGACATTAAACTCCTGTGTTTTAAAGTATCTTACGATACCCATTGTCATGGATAATATTACCAAGAATCTTGTGGGAGTAGTGAAAAGCGTTGCTCCATTGTAGATTTGACAATAAGGACACTGAGAGCTACCGCATACTTCACAAATATTCAATATATACGTTGACAACGAGTCGAATATGGATTCGTGGAAACGTTCTGTAATAAAAAAAATAAGATATATACATATATTTTTTAAGAAGGATAGTTTTCAGGACTTTTTGCTTGTTGTATTGTAAAGAATTGGCAGTTACGAGGACACTTGGTGTTTAGCAGGACAGTTCTGATAAAATTTACATACTTAAGGTATATTGTCAGGATCATAAAGCGACACACACACACCGAATTTTCGAAAAAAATTCTGATGCGTGACAGACGGAATTGTGATGGGCTAAGAAATGGCCACGAGAGGTTAGAGTAGGGTCGAACTAGAGCGCCACATGTCCCAAGGTTTAGTTTTAAAAAAAAACACATTCGCTTGCCATTGTGGACGCCGCACGTCCTCGTAACTACTCTTTGACAAGTTTATATATGTATATACACATATAAATTTGTGAATAAAACTGGTTATACGAAAACCCAACTCTCTAAACGTAATAACTCCTACTAGTTATTGTTTGAAATCTTTACTAGCTACACAGCGATCCCAAGATGTGAACGGGACGTTTAGAAGAAATTTTCAAGCGGTTGGCACACAGGAAAACTATTCTGCGTTTTGATTCGCAACTTCGTTGATTCGCAATCAGCGACTTTAAAAACGTCCGAATGCCAAATTTCATCTAAATTTTCAATTTATTAAAGGAATATTCTGCAATTGAACCACAGTTGTGGTTATTAAATTTCAGCCACTGACATCGATTGATTTTTGTCAGCAGTCGAAATCAATCAATACAATTGGCTGAAATTTAATAACCGCAAGCATAGTTCAATTGCGGAATATGCCCTAAGTCTGATTGCGAGTTCAAATTCGTTATTAGTAACCGCGAAACCAAAGTACCAAATTTCAGGCAAAGCCAATTGAATTTTAAGAAAAAATAGAATTAATAATTGAAGATGAATTCATTCGCAGGAGTAGTTTTCAAGATGGCAGAAATCTGCATTTTTTATCTCCTATCCTTCATAGTTAATAAACAACAATAAGTTATTTTATGAAAATAATAGAAAAAACCTCGGCCATTAAATAGTTAAATACAGTGCGCCGATTATTTTTATTTTCAAAATTTGAAATCATTAGGGTTGAGGAAAAAATTAAAAATTCAACTAGATGTAAAAGCGAAATAAATGAGCAAATCGAAAAACGCAAAAATACGTATCGATTTTTGATTAATGCATAGAATAACAAGTTTAGACGAATCAAAAGTGGTCGAAATTTCGAAGTGAAAATTTCACGTAAAATCGTCTATATATTATAGATTGTTCAAACTATTACAAATTACAATTGATTGAATGTTAATAACAATACATACCAGGTGAATAATAATCATAAACTCTCACAGCAAGATATCTAGACATGTTAGCCACTGGAAACCATCTCTCTATTGTGAAATTGACACAAGTCTCTTCCTGGTCTAGATAGTCAAAGTAAAAGAGAACTTTTTGTTCTTGGAAACGTGCTCTCTGAAGATTTCGCACTTGTTTTGACAAAACATACTTGTCTAGATTTTGCTGTTGAATTATATAGCCTGTTGGAATTGTCACGTCCAGTACGGCCATTCCAGAACGTGTTGATTCATTTACGTTGGTCCAACTATTAAAAGATTAAAAATATTTCAATTAATTGAAAAGAATATATTCACTTACTCATAATTTATAATTACCTCTGACAACTAGTATAGGTAATATGAGACTGATTTCTACCATGGAAATCTGCTTTAGTTACTAGATCAAATGATTTGACAGGTGGCTGAGTCTGGAATTTTTTGTTGTCCACATTATATTGTACAGACATTTGTAGAATTGCATAGCCAGCACCCTTAGCTTGTACCTTAACAGTACCCCAAGCTTCTGGAATCTAAAATAATAAATAGTTAAAAGCATCATAAAAGAAGCCGAATAATAATTGACGTTTATTTTTTTTTTAATGAAAAATAAAAGTACCTCAAGTGTTTGAAGTCTGGCAATATTCTTCTCGTTGACGTAAAGAGTTTTAGTTTGTCCAGGTAAAGCAGTAGCTTCAACAGTAACTGTTAACGAGCTAACATCCCTAATCCTTGATCTGACAGTATAATCAATCAAGGCTTTCATAGCCCATGCAGTATCCTGAGTAGAAGCCCAACCGCCATCAGTTAATCTTTGTGCATTTAGCCATTTTACAATAGATTCTACCATCACTTCCTGTCTGGCAACATGAACGAGAAGAGCATAGGCAGTAGTTTCAATATTTTCAGCATCATATTTATAAGGCAACCTTGGTAAGAGGAAAGGTTTCTGATTTTCTAACTTGTAAGGTGGAAGAGGAACAGCTTCTCTACCCCAATATGTCAGGCCACCTTCTCTTCTTGCATGGTTTGCGAGCATTTTAAAAGCCGTTTCAGCTGTAGAAGCTTTAGCTATTAATAGAGCATATGCCACAATAGCAATATCATACGGTCGTCCACGATCATCTAACAATTTTAAATTTCGCTCTAGATATTTCACTGCATTAGCCGCTGCCAAGGCTACTTTGGATCCCAAACCACCAGAGAGATCCCTTACACTTTCCAAAGTAATGAGAACATGAGCAGTAAGACTGATATTCCTATGCCGAATCAAATCATTTTCATAATTTACAGAACTATTCATTTTTCTATCAGGTAGCCATCTGACTTCATAAAATGAACCGTTTTCAGTCTGATGTTTCAATACCCAAGAAACTGATTGGGCAATTACTTCTGGATCAATGTAGAGAAAGTTTTCCCATTCGTAGAAACTGGCTTCTTGAAAGATTCGAGCACAGAACGCTGTCAGCCATACACTAGGTTCGGACTGATTCCAATCACTTCGGAAGAGACTGAAGGATCCATCATGATTCATAAATGATAGCTGTCTTTGATATCCAATATTCATATGATAAAAACTTTCCTTTTCCTGCGTTCTATTTCTCTGATTGATCAACCGCATATATAAAGTGGTGTACATATTTGCGGCGAAGCTGAACATATTCTGTTCGGCACAATCCATTGGTAAACCCATTAGACTTGTTGCATTGACGGGCATCGTTGGGAAAATGGGACCAACAACGTCACCAACAACACTAATTGTAGCTTTATTGGAGCCATATATATAATAACGCTCTTCGTCATAAGGAATAATTGGAGTTCCTGTTAAATTAACATGCATATACTGAAATACATATGCTCTGTTACTCAAATCCAGAAGAATAGATTCATGTCTGTACTGTGGAAGACCATCGGCCTCTACATGAAGTGTTCTTGTGACTTCATCTCGTCCTATCATTGTCGTTGCATAAACATGCACTTTGATGTCACCTAATCGCACAGGCACAATAGGTAAATATACTATAGAGGCATCCTGAGCAGGAATCCATATAAAAAACTGATGTTCTCCAAAGGACGTTCTTGGTCTGTAAGATTGTACAATGCCGTTATCTTCTACGTGAACAAATTTATAGTCCTTCGATCCCGCTAGGGCCACAGTCGCCTCTATATTGTATCTCATGTAATTGAACACTGATACTCTAACACCAATTTGTTCACCCTGTCTACTGCGATTTGGCATCTCGACATTTATGAAAAATGGTAAAACTGCTATATATTCCAATGCTTTTGGTAACATACCAAATCCTACACTCGGACTCATGCTAAATGCAGTAATCATCCAATGAACTGGTCTACGTGGAACTTCTATGTTAAATATCTGTCTTCCGTGGGGTCCAATATTAATATCCTTCCATAGCCAAACGTTATCATACTGTCTTTGAATTCTGTTAAAGCGCCACTTACGAAAGTGTAATAAATCAGTAGCATTTCCTTGTATGCAGTGAGATTCATCAGTACCATCTTCACAATCAGGAACTCCATCACATTTTTTCTCTAATCTGTAGCACCTTCCAGATAGACACTCTCCATATCCTTGAGTACGATTACAAATTTCAGGTCTTCTATAAATTATTGCATCCGTAAAGACAACTAAGCCTACGAATTCGAACGTGCGGTTTGCATCAATACCAAAAGTTGACGATGGGAAATACACGATTTCATCGGGATCTCCATCATGATGCAGCCAATTGTGCAAATGGGTGCCATTTGTTTGTTCCCCGAAATACGCCATTTTTGTAATAACATTTGAATACGTAAGTTCATTGCCAGCTTGCATAGTGTAGAATGCTCGGTCTATACCAGATAGAGCTACATATGCACCAGGTTCTCCATAAATAGCAACTTCAACTTTTTCTCCTGTTCTTGCCTTTTTATTATTAATAAAAACTGTAAAGTTATTACGAGAAATTCCGTTAACGGAGAATGTTAACGTATCGGCTATAACTTCTCCATATCTACCAACGTAATATACAACTGCCGTAGCAACTGGTGCCATTTCCGGACTGAGTGGAATAGCCAGAGTTCGTATATTGTGTTGCATACTATCCTGTCCAGTCAAAAGTATTGTGCCTTTTGACATAATAATATAATTGAAAGTATCAATATAGAAATTTGTTTGTACATGTAAAATAATATATTCGCCAACTTTGGGCTTTTCAGTCGAGGTAGAAACTTTGATATGTTTCTGATTTGGAGACTCATGAGCAAGAAGTAATAATTCTGTCTGTGCCCTATTACCTTCCCCATCCACTAAATAAGCGTAGATTCTCATAGAGCTGATATCATTCAAAATCTGCTGTGCATGCTGGCCACCCTCGTCCAAATGTAATTGTTTTCTTAAATCAAACTTCATGGACCATACTGCGTTGTTCTCGGGTGAGGATATTACAAATTGATTTTCAATGGTTCTTCTACCATTAGTATGACTTTCTATATCAGCACGTACTTCCATGCGTGCTGTTTCTAATTGCATTGGTCTTAAAGGTGAATCATCATGGAATGAAGCAACTAAATGCAATTCGAACGGCATGGCAGGTTTAAAAACTTGTGGTGATTCTCCAAAGAAGCGAATCTTTATAGTAGAATTGAAGATCCTCGCGGTGGAATATCCAACAATAATTTCATCTAAGAACCGTTCACCAACAGTAGCCGTTACGGTCATTTCCATTCCATCTAAGGAAGGTACAAATTGCATCAGCTCTGTCATAGGATACTTGAATTTATATGTTCCATTGAAGAACCTTAGTACAGGTATGGTCTCTTCGTATAAATTATGTCTCTTAAACCATGATGGATACTGTTCATCAAAATTAAAATATCTGTCCAATATTTCATTCTGTACGGATGTAGTGTGTGCTTTATTAATCGGCCGAAAACTGGCTTTAAGCGTGAGATTCCCTCTGACTGGTGCACCAGAAGTGTAATTTGCCATAACAATGCCATGAATATAGTGATCAGTTTCAAAAAAGAAGGCAGGCATTGTGACATTCACCTCGAAACGCGTTTGATAATATTCTTCTACAAGGAAGGTCTTTTCTTCGATTTGACCTTGAGCGATGATCTGGATGACCCATTCACCAAAAACAGGTTGATCCGACAATTGATAGGATAATGATACTGTCCCTAAATTACTCTGTCTACTAAGCCATCTTCTCATGATACGACGATGAGGATCCAGCATGTAAACGTCTACTGGATTGTCAAATGCTTTCAATTCTGTATTAATAGGAATTGTACGGAATCTTACTTTCTGCCCTTGCATATATACAGGCTTATCCAACTGAATGAAAATGGTCATTGATCTTTGTGAAAATGTAAGCTGTGTCTCATTGAGGAATGCTTGGCCACCCGTTAGACTATTGTACATTCCTTCTACTCGAAGTTTATAATCCCCAGTGACCGATGTGGGTGGCATCCTCATCATTAAAGCCTCCGGTATACCTTCCTTAACTTCTTGGTGATCAGCTGATATCTCTACGCCATTCCTCTGTATAGAAGTCCGAACCATCATAGGTAAAGGACTATGGAGAACATTCACAGCTACACGGTACACCTGACCTGGTCGAACCATCCTTGAAGCAACGACAAAGTACGTCCTACAAGAATGAATTTATCTTAATAAAATTTGATTTTCTTTTTGGATTCCATTCTCATCATAAAATATTTATTATTACACTTACGCTTCTTTGATGATGATGTTATCGCCAGAATGGCCTGCATTTCGAAATCCAAAACCACCTATTTGTTCCCTCTCATCAAATCGGCTCCAAGTTGACCTGGTGGGGTCAGGATTATCTTGCGGAGATTGAGCAAAGCCACTTTTGAAGAATAGTACCACAAATAAGAGCCACATTTTCCTAAAGAGAAAAATATTTCTTTTAAATTTTTCAAATGAAGCCCAAAAATACAGTAGGAATTTCAACATAATCCCCTTTTGATTTCGTATTAAGTATTCAGAAATATGTTATAAATAAAGTTATAGTTATTTCCATAAAAAGAATTCTAAAAGTATTGACCAAACAAGCCAGAGAAATGTCTATACAGTAAGTCCTCAATCTACACAAATTCGAGTTAAGCGAACTCGTAAATACGCGGTCTAGATTTACAACCTGAATTATCCTTTGAAATGAACATATATATCAAAGAATATCATATTTATCTATGTATTCGTCTTACGCGTATTTTCAGTTTGCGCGAAATCTTAAATTCAAGGATTTACTGTGCTATAAAATTCTGCAAATGATATTCAATCAATGACATTTCAAACTACAAGCCGAAAGGATCAACAGGAAGATATAGACAAAGTGAACAAATCAGAATTCAAAAAAAAAAACCATGTACAATGATGAAATGTCATATAAATAGAACATTTTTGACGCTTGTCATAAAAATCGTAATCATTTAAACAGTATTAATGTCGCAAGGAACCCTTTCTCTCAATTTCTGCTTATTGAAGAACTTATTGCTTTACAATAATTACCCATATATCAAATACGCTACTGCTGTTAAAAGAAGAATATTCGTTACTCAAAATTGGTAGTTGAATGGTCATGACTTATACTTGTTGACTCATAATTATTTCGATATGGCATAGATACAAACATAATAATAAAAAAAATCTTGAAGCCTTTAGATTTATTACAACTTTTACATACAAATAGTTTTAATTAAAACTGGATTGTTATTTCTTTACCATAGGGTGCTGCTGATTCTTATTAAAAGACTTGGGCTTTTGTGAAATATATTTGACTAATACTCAATCAAATGTCTTGACACAAGATTACTTATGTGCATATAACGTGACTAACGCGAAATGAAGTCTAATGACATAGGAGTAATGTATGAGAACACCCACATATATTACGCTAGCAGTCTAATGAGATAATTTTTTTAATATAAAGAAAATTTCTAATGAAGCTCAAAGGGCCATGTTTCTTCTGATATTTTAAATATAATTGTTAGCATATGCTTAATAGAGATATTATAATGCAGTTCATACAAATTCTTGTTTCAGTGGAATCCTAAAAAAATGTACATTGGCAGAAAATCTAAATCTCTGGTTCAAATAACAGATGGTATTTATAAACATTACGAAATTGTTTTGTATCTTTGAGATTAAATACATAATATATGTCGAATACTTAAGAATTGTTGTAAATTAATGAAGCTCGAGTTTTGTTATTTTTATAATTTTTCCTTAATAAAGGTGGTGATCTAAGAGTACAAACTTCAGTAAAATGATAAGCATTTTATTTTATATTCCAGTCGAGCTTCTTCATAGGTTACAATATGTTTCAAATATTTATTACCATATAAATCATTAAGAAAAAATATTGTTTTTAAAAAACTAGAATAGCAGGAGATAAAACAATCAAGAATATCAATGGTTTTTTAATTATCGAACAAATTTCAAAAATTCCTATTTTGATACATTACATTTTATTCCAAAACAGCAATTTATAATTTTTGTAATTCATGTATAGAGTCTTATTTTCTGCTAGTATTTCGGATCAAAATCATTCACTATCATAAAATTCAAATACAATTGATATTCATAATGAATCATTAATAGATTCAATAAATCAGGTTACTGCTTATCAGTAAATTATAATAACTCGACGGTACATAATTAATTTAATAATTTAATTGAAAAATTTAATTGAATAATAATTTAATTGAAAAAAGTGATTGTACTCAGAAGCTATGACTTCTGTTACAAATATTTTCTTAATTCAAATTGCATTCGAAACACTTGCCGACGCCCTATTGATCGACCCGTCACAATAACCTACAACGTATACAAACCTAAATGGATGCTAAATTATCAATGCAATAAATGCGCTCAATTTAGCATATTTATAAGAGCTCTATCTATTTTCTTTTTCATTTGAAATATTATATGTTGCTAAGAATTCTTCTTGACATCAGTTATACATGCAGAAGTTACATGCAAGTCTAGAATAACTTGATAATAGAAGTAGCGCGTGCGCCCTTATCTGCCGTCATAAACCGACGTTTTGACGATCGGAAAGTTTAAAATCTTATACTTCTAAGAGGTCAATGGGTTATGAAAAAAAGTACAAATTACGTCCTACGAATAAATAATAATAGTGAGCGCGTCGTGGCAAAACACTACGTACGGTCAACGCCCAAAATACCTGTTCCGTTGGCTTACCTATTTTAATGTTGGCGTCCCCGTGCTATTAAGTTCTTCCTTCTCAAACTCACATATCAGATGCAATTACCACTTTGCACTCACTACATCCACAAAAAACTGTTATTTGTTGTTGTATTAATATTTTAAATTAACGATCGGTACAAGCGCACTACGTACTATACATGATCGCAAGCGTTTGCTTCGCTATGCGCCAACATACTCCCACAATATCATATCCTCACTACTGCTCACTACACACGGTATGACAGTATATTATGCTACACTATAATAACGCACTATACATTACATTTGCCGTACGGTCAGGCCAGGGGCTTGATACTCCAATGAGCTATAGTGAAACACAGAATAGCGATATAACCTACCGATAAGGTGGCGCTGTTGCTTGTGCTAACAGTCTATAGCACGGGAGTGCCGTATCTCTGCGTGTCTCCAATAAGTGGTCTGTGGGTCAGGCATTTCGTAAAATATATAAAGTAGAGCTCAGGGCCGCTCTCGCGTTTTCATATACCTGCCAATCGCATGCAAGATATATTTTTCATAGGCAGTTGATTTTCCCATTTAAAGTGTAGTTGTTTACCATTTATAGTTTAGTTTCCCATTTATAGTTGTCTAGTATGTATTTTGTTACATTATAAAACTCATAAGTCTAGGCAAAATGAATGTTGAGTCTAAGGATTAATTTGTGATTTGCGTACTACATATGGATCTGTATGCACACTTAGGTACTGTCACATTTGCATATTATATACATACATATGTGTAGTGTAGCCATTGAAGGGTTTAAAATTGTAAATCATTTTATTGAATGTCTAATTTCTTTGTTTAAATATAGTACTTCGTGCGGTGCGTGGACGAAACAATTTTGCATAAGTTTCGTTAAATATATTTTGCGATTGATAACCGTTAAGACCATTGAGGTTATGGATTAATTAAGTTTAATTTTCAATAGCACCGAATTTTGATACGAGTTCCATTTTATATTTCAACCACTTAATATTATTATTGTGAGAGGTAAAACCTATATTATTTTTTATATTATATTTATAACATGGTATATTTATGGTCTGTTTATAATTACAGTTTTGATTATTGAATATGACACTTATAAATGTTACTTCAAAGTATGAACAATAAGTGTGTATATGATTTAGGGTGATCATAAGTCATGCAGAAAGCATCCAGGATAAAGAAAGAACTTGCCCGACTTGTGGAAAATCCACCAGAAGGAATTTCCTGTTATGCAAAAGCTGACAAAATGGATGTTTTATCTGCCAGTATCATGGGTCCAAGTAATAGTCCGTACAATGGTGGATTATTTCAACTTGAAATTGAAATCCCTGAAAATTATCCATTCGAGCCTCCAAGAATGAAATTCTTGACACCAGTATATCATCCCAATATAGATAACAGTGGACGGATTTGTATGGATCTTTTAAAAATGCCTCCAAAAGGTGGTTGGAAGCCTACAATCAATTTGGAGAATCTTTTAATAGCAATACAACATTTACTTGGCAATCCAAATCCTGATGATCCCCTCATGACTGAGATTGCTGAAGAATATTGCATAAATAAAGCTGAGTTTGAAAGAAAGGCCAGACAATCTACATATGAAAATGCAAAGAAGAAACGAAAAAATGATTTTGAGTAGCTTATAAAAACACTTAAAATGTTGAATATTACTACATTAATATTTTATAGTTTTATATACTTTATATATTGATCAATAAATATACTGCATACATAAATATTGAAATTTTTTGTCATTAAAATACAAAACTAAACTATTTAGCATTGTTATTTTTATTGTTAATAACAAATAGGATATAATGTAATATCAAAATTTATAATACATAATTGTATAATGAAAAATGAGTTATGACTATAGGGGATAAAATTAAATAAATTTTTCCAGAAAGTCAAGTCAATGTCAAAGAAAACTACAATATTTTATGTATTATGCCATCATGTACCAAGTATTATGCTTAACTTCAATATTAAATTTACTAAATTTCATTTATAGGCAATACAAAGTCAACATAGATCAAGTATTCGTCATGCGCCACACAAATTTGAAGCAACATTTATAGCGTGCCTGCTCGTTTCTTTTTATCTTAAAATTATGTTATATCGTTATAATCAATTCTATCACAATCTGTTATTACTACATTGAGTGAAAACCCAAAAAAGCTGTCTTATACATTGAAAAAGGAGAACGAAAATACAGAAACCACAATACGTTCTCATTCAACTGAAACAAAAGATTTCTCAAATCATCAAAATTAATTAAAGGCCCTCTTACTCACGTTTTCCTATAATCTTTCAAACTTACAATCTGTCCATAATCAATTCATACCAGCACGCAACATCGAATTCACCATTGAAATTCTTAACAAATGCCGAACTTTTATATACTTATGCGTAGTACCAACGAAATGATTTCCTTATCAGAAAGCTGCACAACTTTGCAAACAATATGCAACAGAATAATAACCATGTGAAGCTTAACAAAGTTTTCTTAACAACGTTTACATTATATAACGCGTATCGAGGCACATAGCAAAAGGCAGTAGTAAATGGTATTGCGATTATGACGCTTCTCTTGATAAGTAACAAGTCGCAAATTACGTTAGAAACTTATGAAATACTATACGATATTTGGTATGTGTTGGTGAATCAGTTCGTTTCTGAAAGTTTCCTAGAAAATTTGTATAAAAGTCGTAGAAATTTGCGTACGTTTTAATTACTGTTATCCATTTTTACACATTCACATATCCAGACTATTGTAACATTTACAACTATTTCGTCAAACACTTAACGTCGAGACTTTAGCGAATCATTCACTGATTAAGATTGGTAATACACGCATCACAGTGCAATTTATATGATTACGAACTTATGGAAGTTATCTTATACTTCAATAAATTCATTTTATTTACCGTAAGCTGTAACCAAGCTCCAGTACTCCAGTCTGTCTGCCTTATAGATCTTACAGTGAGGCATTTGAAATTTATAAAATGGACTACTAGCTTGTTCCTTTTTTACAAACACAACTTGGAAGGTCTTGAATTATTCCATGTAATATTTATCAGGTGCAGTTCGTGTTGTATACATCCTGATGTGTTACTGCACACTCACGTTGATACAATTAACTAAATATTTTTACATATAAGTTAACTTATATACTAAATTATTATCTACCGCATCACCATGTAGAATTCTTCTTGTGAAGGTTTCTTGTAATTACGTTGAGCCATGTCTTTCAATCGTGGTGACATTGGAACGTAGTCCGAGTTGTCTATTGACGTGGGATTCATGGTATTCGTTTTTTCATCTGGCGTTGGAGTTGCCTCATCCTGAGTATTTGGTGTAGCTGATCGAGTACCTCCTTCGGAATCCAGTCCGTCATCACTAATACTACAATAAAAAAAATACGTCAGCTTAGAATGAAAAATGTTAGTTAATGTTTGAGATAGCGCCTGAAGCTTTTTAAAATGATTTATGGACGTGTAATAATGACGGTACACTTAAATAACCAAGTGGAATTTTGCTTGACTTACCTTCCATTTCGTGTTGAACCAGATCCACATATTTGTCTGGGAGGCAGTGGTGGTGGCTGCTGTTTTGGACAACAAGATCCAAAAAGTAGATCCTCTGGGTCTTCATATAAGTTAGAAGGTAATCTGACAGTTTTAAAACTATCAACATTCTCAGGGATTTCTTCATAAATTCCTGAAGCGACTGATATGTTTGATACTCTTCTTGGAGATGGTTCTTCTAGTTCCTCTAAACTGGAGCTAATGTTTGGAATGCTTGCAGGCTCTGGTTGGTAGACATTATCTACTGCTCTTTGTGTGTGGATGGATAACTTGGTGCTTGTTATTTTTTCAAGCATTGTACTTTGTCTTATTTCATTAAGAAGCTTTATTTCGCTGCCTGATCGAGAGGACATCAGTAATCCGAGACCTGCATTGATGAGGTTTGAGGCTACTTTACTTTTGAGTACAGGAAAATTTTCGGAATCGTTGTCATTATATATAGACAATCTAAGGTCGCCTTCGCTAAGACTTAAAGGTCTTTGATTCAGATGCTTTTGTCGTGGACCACGACCCTGAGTTACAAGATCTTGAAGTAATTTTCCAGCCTCCAAACAAAATATATAAAGCTCTCCAACACCACCACGAAACGCTTTTGTTGTATGGATCACACAGATTCTCTTTACATCCTCCGGACGGCCAGCCGTAGATAAATGAAATTGATTTAGTTCCTTCCATTCTAGATTCTCTATTATTTCACCTGAATGTACATCTTTAATAAATAGTCCAAGACGACTGGTTACCATATCACCATGCATCCCTTTAGAAAAATTAAAAATGATGTCTAAGAGTTTACAATATATTTTCTACAAATCCAGACAAAGATTATCTTAATAAAAAATTACCTATTAGACCAGCTGCTCGAGAATGTGTGTTATCAACAATAGATATGTGGTAAGTTCCATCCATAAAACGATGCCTTCTGGGTTTTAAAAATTGTCTAAGATTTGCCATCCATTGCTGAGTTTCTGTCTCAGAGTTACCAGAAAGATAGAGCAAAGGCTTTCTCTCCTTTGCAGGAAAAATGCCAAAAGCAAATTGTTTTGATCTAGACTCTGTTCGACAGATGAATGCATCAAAGGGTATTTTTATAGAATTATCTCTCTCGTTTGGTACAGTTGCACCGCCACTACTAATACCACAATCTAATTGAACTTCAAGTCCCAAGCCAGGACCCAGTTTCTTTACATAACACCAATGTCTTTTCCAAACTTTCCAAGGTGCTAAAGACCTTTTTCGAACTCTGTGGGACACTCCTTTATTTCCTGGTAATTTTGCATCCAAAAAACCGCATAGTTCAGTATCACCTCCCGCCATTATATTTTTTGGCCACCCTGTGAATAATTGATGATTATAATTTCATTGATATTCAATCTGCATTATTCCGAAGTATATATAGGAAATCAAAATACATGTAAAAACCTATTCAAAATCATAAATATTAATAAACCTCTAAATAAACACAACAGCTGTCTTATTCTGCATATAAGTAAAACAAAAAGCCAGTCAAACGCAACTAAAGAAAACAGTATCCTTCTTAAAATATCATATTTACTGTCTTTTTTTCTTACTTTACCTAATGTCCTACTTCGACTTCTAGGATCAGTACAGATCAATATATACTTGTCAGCAGCCATCTGCACGTTTGACCCTTCCAGTAAAAAACATCATGTCCAAATTCTTTCAATATAAAACAGCTCCAAAATTTTTATGAATTCGATAAATCTCATAACATAGCAAGACCCACACTCCAAAATCCTTCATATTATCGAATCGCACAAAATGTCAAGATGCATCAAAAAACCAAAAGAGAAACAAGCTTAAAACAGCTAAAGTGGGCGGAAGATGAAATGAATCGATAATAAATATCATTTAAGTTCCTACCTGATCCTTTCGTATCCCGAAAAGGAGATCACAAAAGATTAACATATGCACTTTAAAAAAAGATTAAACTATCCTCCACATGAATAGTGAAACAAAATTTGCAAACACAAAGCAATCACAGGCAAGCGGCCACCTGAACGTTGAAATAAAAACTGACCCAAACTATTGGCTGCTAACTGACATATCAGGCGTCAATGCGATTTTTTCTTTATATGAGCAGTGGTATGTCTAGTGTAATAAGCGTCTTTTCGTCGAATATTTAAAAGAAACGAAAACCAGCCAAGAACCTGAAGTATACAGTTTAGCCATGTACATACATACATATGTATACAAGCTATGTGTTGCTGAGCAGACGAAGCAACTAGCAATCGAGAAGGAAGCAGGGAATCTACCGCTTCTACTCTCTTGGCTCACCTGATAAATCGATAGAAACTTCAACTCCACCGTGTCACATGCATACATTTGCTATCCAGGTTTTGAAAATTCGGTAGATTGTTGGCTTTTCCCGTGGCTAAACTAATTTAGAATACGCAAATTATTTCTTATTAGACTAGAGCACATTGAAAATGACAATGACTTTCTCTAAAGCTTACAGTAGATTTTCCGGATTGTAAGCTTATGAACACGACAGATGGAGAATTGGAAGGATATTAAAATAAAACTCCTTGAAGTTAACTGTAGATTGTTTAGTTTTTTTACATGAAGCTTTTGAAGGGGTCGTATTTTGCAATTCTACCGAATATAACATGAGCCATTCTCCAAACACAGCCGAAATACCCGAATTGAATTACTTACAATTAGTGCTTAACTTCAAAGATTGGTTTTAGATCTATCTAGGAGATATTTTATTCTTCACATGTATTATAATAATATATTGTAACATGAGACGAGAAATTCATTTAAGGACTTCGTTCCTTTCCTTTATTGGAAGAAACATTATAATTTTTTATCGTTACACGGTAAATATGCAATTGCATATTTGGTGCGTGATCAAATTAATTCCTTACCAACAAACACGTTTGTTACGTTTATATAACTTTTATTTTTTTCTTCATTGTGGTACCATGAAACCGATGAATACTGATGTCTTAGGTAAATAATATGCTTATATTTGTTAAAAAATGATATTAAAAATCATGTTGCACAAATAGCAGTTAAATGCCCTGTTGAGTCACGTAACAAAATGACCGTAAAACCTCATACGGAGAATGTATAAAGGTACTATTTCATGTATGTGACTGTGACAACTGTCGCGCGACAAAATCACGCTGGCCTAAAGAATTCCGTCGCGTCTGTGAAATATGGCAACGCTCTACGAGTTGTCGCATCAGTCCCAGGATGATCATAATTATATTGGTTATTTCCATCAGCTTGATAGAATTGAAAATTTATATAAGAAATCTAATCAAAATCTATTAAACTCATTCACGTGTGTCTTGTTTTCCGCAGTTTGCAGGCTTCGTCGCATATGGTTGCATACAAGATAGAATTCTGTCGCACGAAATCATCTCGGCTCTACTATCGTACGACGAAAGTGCACCGACATACGTCAATTTTTAACCAATCAGCGTGATTTTGTCGCGCGACAGTTGTCGCAGTCGCATGCATGAAATAGTACCTTAACGTCCAGGATCATTGATATTATCAATGACGTGCATTGGTTACCAATGGTTACCAATAATACTTCTCATGTGGTGTCATAGGTTATATTAGGAGAAGGTAAGCACTCGTCAGTTCGAATACTGGCATTCCTCATTGGCTATTTAGCCATAAAATAAACTCCATATAAGGAGATGAGGTTGTGACGTGACAACCAATCACAAAGTGTTCTCGCTCCCGCACTTTATAGCAATATTTTAGCAAATTTTAACATCGATTTTCTTAATATTTGAAAAATAAATAAATTATCTAATCAGCGTTCTGGCATTCTACGATCATATTATAGCAAACTACTCATTTTCAGACAGTTTTTGAATTCCCGTCACAGTCCAGTTCCCCATTGAACCGATTCATTTCTTTTGATTCTTATTGTAATATACCTATCCCCTAAAAATCACTTACGTGTAAAAAACTATGCCAAGTACAGGGGTGCTGTGAATTCCTCTAACAAAAACTATGGAAATCATATTATTGAGGCTAAGTACATAAGTCACTACATCTTTTCCTATAGATCCTAATATTATATGATCTTGCACTGGCCTATCATTTTATTTGTATTTTCAAAATTTCCTATAACGTTTTCGCTACTCTTTTACATTATTACTGCTTCTCGTATTTAATTATGATTTAATGGTCATTTAATAATTAATAAAACTTTAATTTTCTATCGAGTACTACTTGGCGGATCCGTGCATTTCTTGATATAAATTTGATACAAAACCAGTGTCAACTTTCTATATAGAGCATATAACAATAACTCGGCAAAAATAATCACGATAAAAGCTTAATAGCAAAGATATAGTATTAGAATACGATTAGTATGTACAAAGTAAGTACTTTGCCAACGCCAAAGTAGTAATTGATAAGGAATCACCTAAAGTTTTATTAATTATTAAATCGCCATTAAATCATAGTTAAATACGGCAAGCAGTAGTAATGTAAAAGAGTAGCGAAAAGGTTATAGGAAATTTAGAAAATATAATTAAAATGATGGGCCAATGTTAGGTCATATAATAGGACAAGCCGCAAGTTGAAACTTGCAATTTGCTTCCTCCGAATCGTAGATAGTGTACGAATTCCCTATATGAGGAAGCACTTGCATTTTTTTTTTAATCGTTGGCTTCCTTATAGATAAATCTTCGTTTACTACCGATAATTCAGAGGAAGCAAATTACAAAATTAAAACCCTTGGCTTCCTCATATAGTGTCTTCGTACACTATTTACGATTCGGAGGAAGCAAATTGCAAGTTTCACCTTGCGGCTTGTTTAACGTGAGTACCAAATTTGATACATATCACGGTTGAATAATGTTCTATACATTTGGAAAGTTGAAGCTAAATCGGTCAAAGTTGACGGGAGTTATATTGGTAAATTTAATTTTTCGAAAAATTCAAAATATCATAAAATTAAAGCTTCTCGATGGATTCGGCCCAAATGCAATACCAATCAACCTTGGATATAAATCTCTTAGTTAAGAATTATTTAGACGTGTATTACAAAATTTGCGATCGCTTGAGTGATAACGCCCTTTTTTTGGAAATTTTAAAACGTCATAAAATCCGAACCGCAGCTTGAATAATGACGAATAGTATAGCCAATGAAGTAATTATAGAGCTGCACATGCCTGCAAAATTCGGGGGCTGTAGCTAAAACCGTTCTCGAGTTATAAACGTTTGAATTTTCGGAGGCCATTACACACGCACGCACGCACACACTCGGACATTTTCTCCAAATGTGTTTTTTCGTCGATTTGGCACATTCTGAACATGGTGACATGATATTCTCAGAAAAAAAAATTTTCCATCGTCACATAGCTTCCTCTATGAGAAAGCAAAAACATGTAGTGACTTATGTAATTGGCCTCAATAATATGATTTTCATACTTTTTGTTAGAGGAATTCACAGCACTCCTGTACTTGGCGTAGTTTTTTACACGTAAGTGTTTTTTGGCAGATCTGCCTTACCACCGCACCTACTATATCCGTCAGATACAAAGTTCTATATGCAGCCTTGTTAATGAGCAGAAAATATTTTTTGCAGCGTTTCAACCCATGGTGCGGGTCATCTTCAGGCCTTT
>JARQSV010000529.1:27002-56554 GCA_030142285.1 Calameuta idolon | reverse complement strand
TCCTAGCGGTGCAACTGACCTCGTCCTAACGATTCAGATACTCTTATGTATCCTGTACGTAAATCGGATGCATTGCCGACGAGACATCTCCATGTGCCATAATCGTTACTATTCGGAGTGACAATTGTCAAACCGCAGGAGTATCGGTCATCCTGGTAACCACGATAGTCGTGATTTCCGACACCAGAGGTGACTGCTATGCCAGTGCCATTCGGAGATACGAATCTGCAGATCTACGAAGATAAAAACCATCTGCATATTATAGGTATAGCTCTAATCTTTCTCCTTTCTCCGTGTCACTTCTTCGCTGACGATCGTAATTACCTCAACGATCAAGTCATCCGTTTTACAGTATACGTCAATCGCGGCACTGTCGACGCTATTGCTCGAAGACATGGTCCGAATGTATTGGCGCTCTAACGGAAGAGAGAAAAGTGGCTTATCGGTAGCAACGTACGGTTCGGTCGAGGCGAAGGAATCATGTATAAACAAAACAAAAAAAGAAGACCTTTAACTTCTATACTGATGTCTTGACTGATCTCGTCAATGCTGCCGGATACACCAGCAGTTGCCACCCAGGTCCCGACATGTTGGCTAGTGGGAATATTCAGCTCGAGGGTACATTGGCCGCTGGTAATACCCGAGGAGACACCCTGCAGTAATTATGGCATTTAATTAATTTCACGAGTTATCATTTCTAAGAGTTTGGTGTAAATACTTGTGGATTCGAGAGGACGCAGTAACTAGCATTTTCGTGGCCAAAAGTTCCCTGATAACTTTGCCCAATTGTTAATTCAGCAGTAGTCGGGGCGACGGTCAATGCAGACGATTCTAGAAAAACGCATCGTCGTCACGCTCGTAGCCTTTGAGACATCGAAGCCAGTAATATAATTCTACAAGACGCTGCGCCTTATATTTACCCACGACTACGAGATGGACTCGGTTGTAATAGAAATGGGTGCTGTTGACGGAAGCGATCAATTTCCAATATCCGGAATGGGAAGCTGCGTTCGCCGTTTCTATCGCCACGCCGCACCAAGCTATTCAAAGTAATTATTCTTCTTTTTTCTTTTCTTTTCTTTTTCCCTCCAGGAGGAGGTTCAGGGAATTCGATTAGAGCGCTTAAGCAAGATCTTACAGGAGGAACTTCGGCTCCATTGGTCGATGTTACCACTCGCAGCGGTGCCTTCGGCAATTATAATCTCAGCCTGCCCGGGTGGTGTCACGTAGCAGTGCAGAACCATGCCCGGAACATCTGGCAAATAGAGATATGCAGCGTTGCCTTCGTATATCATGAGTGAGCTGCTGGGCCAAATGGTTGTTCTACCTGTGGCAGTAACGATAAATCTCATGAGCTATATTCTAAAGCGCATCCACCTTCTTTAAAGGTGAACAATCCAGTCGGTTTGCGGACGTCACGGGTAAATCCAGAAAGTAGGAACAAAATTAACGTTCAAACTGAATTAAGAAAAGACTAACTTCGAACGCGGAGAGTATAACTTGCTTGTGTAATGCTTCCATTGTCTTCGAGGATGCTGAGCATGTAAGCACCGCTGTCCGCGAAGATCGTCAGGTCTATGGTCACACCGCAAATCGAGTCCTCTTCTCCAGAGAAGGAGTATCTGTCATCGATGGTCTCTATGAGACTCGTGTTAGGCAGCAGTTCATACACATCACCGCTGGGTACAGTTAGGTTGCATTCCTGGATCCTGTTGCTCCTCGCAGACAAACGAAAAGCTCTAGATTCCCCGACATCTACCTCCAGAATGGTCTGAGAGCCGAGGAGACCTGACGAGTAACGAAGAAATTATTGGAAATTCTTGATGATTTGCAATTTCGAATATTCAGATTTCTTTTTATTACCAGGCAAAAGTGTCGGAGCAGCGACTAAGAATGCGATACGCCACATTCTCTCGACGATATCAGTTGGACTGATCGAAAGTTAAGAGTTTCTCCGCGAAGGGGATTTCGATAATCATCTCTACTTGAGAATTTGCTCACCATCGTGTTAGGTAAATTATACACGTCATGTGATGCTATCTTCGAGTGTTCGTTCGATGACCCTCAGACTTCATTGGTCCTACCGTACGTCGCGCAGGGAAGTTATCGCTTACTATCAATCTATAACTTTAGAAAAATTCTAAGGTTTACGGAACAAAAAAGAACCAGTAACGTCTGTAAATCGATGCGTGACATATCGATGCCTTTATTATAGAAAAGAAATTATATATATATATATATATGTATACACACACAGACACACACACACACACATGCGCGCGCGCGCGCGCGCGCCCACTACGCACGTACGTACATATACATATATATATATATATATACACACACACATTACGCTTTATACTTATAAAGCTTGAATGTCCGCCAGTCCAATTTTGTCTTCGAAGGTATCGGTTATCGACGATAGAGATTCAGAGAATGGAGGATCGTAATCGTTGAATTCTCTATCTGTAAATGTTTGAACTGTTTTCGTGATTATTCTATTATGTGTGCCTGAACACATTCTCGGTCATTTCCATTTCTCTGTACGTACACTTGAAACGAACGTTAGCGTCAGTCCGCGCAATAAAAATTAATATTTTACAATTAATACACGTGTCAATTATATTTTCCTGAGTATCTTAGGTTGTGGATTCACTGGCCGACGTCGATGAGACTTTTCCATCAGGATCGGCGTCCACATTCTGCTTCTCTGTTGAGCCCAATTTTGCTGATTGCGTAAGTTTCGGGTCGATAATTAACTTGTGATGAAAACGTTTGATCACTGGCAAATGCGGCGCTATGTCGTTTGGTTCCACGAACAATGTGGGCGGAACCTAAGGAAATTAACAAATATACTTAAAGATGAGCCGAGCAGCAATTCTTGAACATGTTAACGTACGTGAATATCCTGAACTTTGGCCTCTCTTGACGTAAACTCGCGCAGAAGATAGTCAGAGCCAAATTCGTGGTAAATGCGAGTATCGACCACGCGTAGCATTACATTGTCCACTCTGAGGAAGTAGCGCAGCAGAACGAAAAAACTTGATGGCATTATACGCTGCACAACAGCAAAAAGAGAGGCAGAGTTAGAATGCAATTATAAAATGGTTCAATCTTTAAATTACGAGGATAGTCACAATTTTTACGGAGCTGACTGCGATGCCGTTATCATGAAGTTCGTCTTCGAAGAGTGTTAGGTCGTGATAAAAGACAATCTTTTCTTTGCGTCTGAGCTTTTCTACATCTATTCTCTCATCGGTTTCCCGAATTTCAAATCCCGTCATAGTACCCATGTAATCAGTTGTAAATGTCCAGTCAAATGGCTTCACTTTTTCCTCTAGATACTCGCTGCTCTCTGCCCTGATTGACATTTCATGGAGATTTTAAAATTCATTTGGGCAATTCACTCTCTTTAGCGTTTCAATGAAATCGCTCAATACCTAGACTCCTTCCAGGCTTCCGCACATGCAAGCTGTAAATGAATTTTTCCATTGGACACTCTTCTTAATGCATCCAATGCATTGAACTGCAAAACAGCTCCACTAACGTGCTTCAGTGTTAAGATATTATTTGGAAAAACCATATCTGGCATGTGGGGTAGTTCTAGGGTTCTGTTATATCTGCAAGAAAAATTGTGAACAAAGAGAGAGGAAGAGACAAACATAGTAATGGATATTTATGTCCGATAAATATCACTCTCCGATTAATGGTGATTCGCTTACATGCAAAATTGGCAGGGATCGGCATCGTTATCCCCACAAGCATTTTCACTCTTTGAACATTTTGAGTGTAGTATATGTGATTGAGTGTACTTAACATGCCACGGTGGGAAGACGTACTCTTTTTCGTTTACTGGCAAACGAAGAATGTCAATACCACCTTGCACCTTGATAGCAGTCATACCTAAATAATAAAATGTCTGTAAATTACCTAAATACAAACTTACAGGCAAAATAATTGAGTACATGAATAAGGAAACTACGTAACATGTACTGTGTACTCTGCATGGTAACCTATCAGGTCGAAAGTACTTTACGCCTTGCGTTTATTTGAGAAATACGAATGAAATGAGTCCGAATAATGAAAACCTTCGCGTTGCCCAGGTACATGGATATAGATCATATAATACTTACCTGGCCTAACTACAATCAAACAAGAATTCGACGTTGAAGAGTCCCACGGAATTCATGCGATTAATGTCAAAGACCGCGTACAACCGTGTAAACTGGTCTAACAATAAGCTGAAATAAACAGTGATCCTTAGAGGGACCTGGAGGGGCCATATAATAATTGGGAGACTCGCCGTTTGCCGAAGCGGCAGCACCTTCTGGCCACTCTATGTATGTATGTGTATATATATATATATAAGCACGCTGCACACAACGCTATACCGTCAAATGCCGGTCACACACATGTAAAAAATTAAATTTTAAACTATGATTACGATTACACGACGATCTTCAATCGGTTTAGTTAATACCAATCTAAAGTAATTGACCAATCCCAAATATTCCTCACAAGTGAAAATGTCTATTATTTGTCTATTCGCATAGATCAGTATCAACTAAACCGGTTTAAGATCGTCGTGTAAACGTAAGTCTATGATTTCGAGGGTAAAGACAACGAGAATAGCATTGGGAGGAGGCAGCTATAAGGAAAGGAAGGAAGGATACAAAAATAGGTATATTTTAGATTCCTTATACTGGGACAAGACGGACAACGGGGCGAGCTGGAGAGAACGGATACACGGCTAGTCCTAAAATTGCCTGAAACTTCCTAAAGTTCATATTTTTTTTAGCACCCTTATTCTTGACCGTGATCAGCCATCGCACAGAGGGCAGCACTGGGCAGCACCAAAGAGAAGCCTAAGCGCCGTAGCGGTACGTTGCAGCCAGTTGCAGCACGTATGATACAGTTGAACGCAGCATGATAGGATCATTTAGTGGTTTCGTTCAGTTTCGTTAAATTAAGCGCGAAACGTAACGTTACATAGCGTATGTATGTACATGCAACTTCCTGTTCTCTCTCTCTCTCTCTCTCTCTCTATCTATCTATCTCTCTCACACACACACACACACACTTTCACTGATTTACGCTGATTCGCTGGATATATTTCTCAAGGTACTTACTAGACCATTTCTTTTATCTCAGAGTCCTCAGAAGAAAGCTTGCCCAGCAACCCCGTGTCCCTTCGACACGACCCTCGGTACTTCTCCTTGACTATCTGACTATCAGTTACTTATCACTCATCACGGATCTGCACGATCAACTCGTAACACAAATATTGTATAATAAATTTCGTGAACACAGTTATGACTTTCAGATGGGACTAAAGGTTTCATCCGAGGAATCCTTATATCGCAGGAAACATGGTAAGCGTTCAATGCCATGTGTATTATTAAGCAGTGTTGTGACGCTCTCTCTCTGAATGGCGATTGGGCTGTGTAACATTTCTCTGAACGATTAATTAGACCAAAAAGAAATAAGAAAAATGATTGCTGTTTGTAATATCCCATCTACTATTATATTTCAGGTGTTAAAATTGACAATTTAAAGAACGTATCATGCGCTTCCTGTGGTACCCAGCTTGTGTTAAAGAAAACTGCTATCTTTTCACATTCAGTATTGAGCACTTTACAGTGTAAAGTAAGACTCTTGTAGATAGCAGCATTACGGAGCACTAACGTCCTATGCAAATCCATCGTTATGTGCTGTTATTAAAGATCGCTTGTTATCATAACTTTGTCTTTTCGTACAATATAGAGGTGGAATGATTTATTCGAAGGAGCAGAATTAGTTATACCTAAAGTAGCCGAAGCAAGGATTTGCTACTTGTGCAAAAATTATAAGCTTTCCAATAGAATTTTTACATGTAGCAATGCCAATTGCCCATTTACATTCTGTAAGGTACGTTAATCGACACTTGATTAGCAAAATGATAATTGCTTTACATACCTTCTGTTTGCTTGGATTTTAGCTATGCATCGATAGAAATGTGAGGAACGTCGAATGCAAAGGAGCTAACCATTGGCAATGTTTCTTATGCGATTGCAAACAGTTGCGGAAAGTACGTGCCATTTGTGCTGCAGTTCAAGCATCGCTATCTAAGAAGTAATTGTTGATTTTTTTTCATTAACTGTCTGGGTAATGCTGAATGTTTAGATCGGTTGATTGCATTAGATTACTCTGTAATTCTGTCCTATTCAGTAACACATTTTCATTTGTATAATGACCTTCACGTAGAGTGTTCAACATATGTTTATTTCCTTATTGCCATGACATTTACATTACGATGGGTTTCTTGTTTCTGCTTCAATTTGTCGCTCCACTTTATTTTCTCACGTAACGTTAACGTAACATCGTAAATTGTATTGAAGCATCGTACTTTTGAGAGATCAACAAGATTCAATAAGATATACAGATCGAAATCTTATGAACTACTCTGGTCAATTAAACGCGCGCCGTACAATTAAAGGAAAGAGAGAACGAAATAAAGAAATAAAGAAAGAACGTGCGAAAGAAAGAGGCCTTTGAAAAAACGTATTACAGAAGAATGGAATATTTGTATGAGTGTGCGGTACTTAGAAAAGAAGACGACCTCGAGAAACCTGTATGTGTCACGGACATGGGACTTCTGTGTTTCAGAAATCGACAATCTAAAATGTCTTGGGAGGATAGCAGCGAGACCGAGAGCACTAGTAGTGTGAGCGGATCGGAAGTTGCAAAAAGAGAGTTCGAATACTTGAAAAAATCAAAAGAGTCTAGGAAGAACATGCTGGATAATGGAAATGTAAGGAATGTCGGCGCGCGATCTTCAAAGATCTCGGTGTACTCGAGGAGCAATAAGCGAAGAGTAATGCTCGAGACGCGTGAACGAAATGACGATGCCGGGGATACGAGTTCCAGCGAAGTTCTTGCACCAATCGGAAAACCCGAATCTCGTGACGAATGGGAAAAGAAAACTGTAACTCCCTCCGAATTGACGAGGATCATGAAGAAATGCCCCGTCGTGCGATTGCGTAAGGAGACGCACGTAGATTTGCGAAACCGGAGTAAGAGCTCGAGCAGGCAGCACTGTGGATACGCGGCTCGTGCGAGTTCGCAGCAGGAACGCCAAGTTCCAAGTACTTCGCGAATATTGTCCAGGGAGAGGACACGGCCTAATGGGACGAGATGCAGCAGCAGCAGCAGCAGCAGCAGGTGCGTGGTGCCTGCGAGACCCGAGGATCACTCGAACGAGGAGAGAAGACAGAATGCGAGAGCTATTAGGAGGACAGGGGCGCGACGAAATCGATCCAGAGAAAGGTCACTTGTCAACTTGGAGAGCGAGGAAAAAGGTGAAGACAGGTCTCGAGAAATATCACAGACGCTAGCAGTCAACTGTCGCACCGGAGATCGGTCGAGGAGCAGTTCCGCTGTATCCAGTTCCGATATGGAATTCAAGAAACGTTCGGTATCTAAAAAACGACGGATGCATCGTCCGTCCGCACGGCTTCTCGACGATATAAACGGAGGCTGTTCGAACAGAAAGAACGACGAACTGCCGGAGCATCTAATACGAAAGCTGGAGAAGCTCAACGAGAATATTCCGAGAGACCAAGAGTCGAGGCTTCATGATATAATCGGGGAATTTTATAAGAACGTAATGAATTCCTGTAAGAGATCGATATCGTTGAGAAAAATGGCTTATACGGACTTTCGGCGTACTCAAGATTTTACTGGGCTGAGTGATGTTTCGACAACCATATTTCGTTGTACGAACTTGATCGAGAACATAAAACGAAACTTTGAAGAGGATAGAAGTACATTGCTGAGGTCATACGATGATTGGTCACGGGCATCAGGAGTAACAAATATATTCAACGGTATTGATCAGAGTGAAAGCAGACAACAGGTGGAAGTTAATAGGGGAGCAAAATACAAAGATGATAGAAGTGGGGGAAGAGCAAGAGACAGTGTCTCTCCATTGCTTATTCGTAAGGATCAAAAGGTAACGTCCTCCGGAGCTCCAGATAAAGAAGATAATCTATCAGTTTTACGGCATCGACGCACCGAGGAAGAGTTTTCGGAATGTGACAGCGAAGAAATATTTTCGGAAAACGAGATACGGGAACCCCTTGAAGAGACAGCTGCTAAGGACGATCTTAATCAGAATTTGTGCGAGACGGCATTTGAGGTAGGCCAATCACAGCATTCAAGGGGCAAAGATACAAGCTCTGAAACAGTTGTACCCGAGAAGATGAGCTTACCGGATGCTGCAAGTGGAAGTAGCGATAAAGACTCATACGATATAGAGAATCCAGCGACTGCAGCAGACGAGACGAGCAATAAGAATGTTCGTTCCGATGATGGCGTTGAAACTGTAATTCATAACGCTGCTACTGTGACGTCCTTGTCGCAGAAAGTTCACGTGTCTGCGAACACTTCCGGCGACAGCAGCTTCGTAGAAACTAGCGAACCGGAAGATCATTCGTATTCCAGGGTATTCAAACGAAAGACTTTGGTCAATCTTTCGATTGCACAAGAAGAGACGTCAGAGGTTCAAGTGAGTCCTGCGACCAGTGTATCAGCAGAGAAAGTGGAAGAGTCGACCGTAACGGGAGGCTCAGGCTCAGGGTCGGGGTCAGGCACAGGCACAGGCACAGGCACAGGCACAGGCATTGGCAAGACTATGAGTACGGATAGAAACATTTTGAAGGATACCGACATCAATTCTGCGAAATCTGCACAATCTATTGATGCAGCAACCGAGAAGAAGGATAACCTTAAAGAGACGACAAGTGCTGTCGAAGAAGAAACTGAGAAGGGATGCAATGATACGAATGAGTCAGCAGGGCCCTCTTCAAGGGAAGACGAAGAGGTGCGGCAGCATGTGGAGGCAGCGAAGGAAGGAAAGGAGGATTTGCACGAGGCTGCCGACTCTGATGCGGAGGAGAGGAGCAAAATTGACGATTCTCCGAATGTCGATTCTGGTGAAAAGATGAGAACATCACCAGGGATGAAAAGTGGGATGGCACAAAAGAAGGGAGAAGATAGAGAATCCTCGGATGAGGAATCGATGCTTCCGGACGAGCAGGGAGATTCCGAGGTACTCGCTAGAAAGCAACTTCTTGATTCGCTGTCTGAGAATTCGGACGAGACAGACAAACATCCAATTTCGGAGAAAATGTTTCTGGGCAGCACGTCGTCCGTGAGTAGGCGAAGCGGCGAGGAGCGTTCTTCGGATGTCGACAGCACGTGCAGCACAGTGATACTGGCCGATTCTCTAAAGGATATCGACAAGTCGAAGCAAGCGGCAAATCTGACAAAAGATGGTGGGACCGAGCTCGAAAGAAACGCGGCCTCGTCGAACGACGAGGCGGAGGATTTGGATTCCGTCGAGAGGACAGCGTCGACTGCTGTTGCTGTTGCTGCCGCCGCCGAGGTCGCCACCGCCGCCGCCACCGCCGCCGCCGCCGTCGTCGTTCCCTTGGAAAGGAAGAGATTGGAGGATGAGACTGATCTTCTGTCGTCGGACCTTCATATCGATGACGCGCGAGCAAAAGAGATTCTCCTTTTGTCGTCCTCGGGCTCTTCGGATAAAGATACGACGACTGTCTTCTCGCGCGACTCGGGGAGGAGGACAAGAAGTACTTCCGTCACTGATTCGAGTCGTGCCTCTGTCACCTCGCAAGATTCGATATCGCGTAGTAGCACCTTGAAAAAGCGAAAATTCAAGTGTCAAAACAATTACTGGTACTCCAATGACTCAAGACTAAGAAAACGGTGTTTCGTTCTGATTGAGAGGATTAACGAAAAAGATCTCGAGCCATATGCACGCGTACTAAACGAGTCGAGGAGACGTTTGGAGGATAAAGAATATAAAAGGTATTAATGGACACCCCCCACTTATACGCATCTTTATTATTTTGAGTCCTTCCATCATCTATTTACATCTCTACCTCTCTCACTGGATTAAATGGCATATTAACTCGGTCTTTACTTTGATTTGCGATTCTTCCGTCTCCCGTTGCATCTTACTCCTTGCTCTTGCTCCTTTCCTTCATCCGGAATTCTCGGACTTTACTTGACATCGGTATCTCGATATTCCTAATATCGGTAGGAGCATAATCTGGCCTTCCTCCAGATCCTTCGAAATTCCAAGTTCAGGAACTCCTTATAGCAATATCTCATTTCTGCTCGCAGATTATTTGACTTGGACAGCATCGAGCGGAGGACGCAGGACAAGAGGAGCGAAACGGAAGAAGAGGGTCAGGAGTCGGCCGTGTCTTCGAAAGGACTGAAGGACGGAAGAAGAAGGAGACAGCTGAGCGAGGAGAAGGAAGATACCCTATTGGATCATCTGAATAAGGTCGAAAACGGCCAGGTTGTCTCTGCGAACGATCATGAATCCGAAAGCTATACGAATAAAGAATCGCTCGGCGAGTGTAATATAGATTCTGACAAGAACGCCGAGGACCGTCCCTTTGGCGACTCCGACGCAATTGCAAGGGCTCTCCTACTTCATAGCAGTTCCGATAGCAATAGCGGTGAGCGAGTAATTCTACTTTAAATGACCTCGAGAGAATTCGAAGCAACGACGTTGCACGCGTGCCTGAATGTGTCTCGTTGAATTTTTTTTTAGAAATGTTCGAATCAACTCAAAATGAAAACGAACATGAAAACGAACATGAAAATGACGTCTGCTCGAGCAGCCAAAAAAGCAAGACCAAGAAGTCTAAGAAGAAAGACGAGGAACATTCTTCCGAAGACAAAGAGGTATGGCTGGAGGAGGAGGAGGAGGGGGAGAAGGAGGAGGCGGCGGCGGCGGCATACTTTCGTTTTTATTATTGTCTGTCAGGATTAATAATAACTGTTTGTAACTGTTGGTACCAACAAAGGAAAGGAGAGCCAAGATGGAGAAATCTGCATGGAGGCGCAGCAAAGTGTTAACGGGCAAATTATCGGATTCCGACTCCAAGGAAGAGGATGATAAGTGGCGAAGATCTCAGAAGATACTCGAGGAAAAAGAAAAGCAGGGGTATAAAATGTTCCTCCTGGATTTTATAATTTTTTAAGTTAAGTTTTAGAGCTTCTTCATCAGGAATCTTGGAAATGTCTGTGTGTGCAGCAGTTCCGAGGACGACAGCGACGTGGCCGAGAGGATAAAATTGAAACGGAAGAGGACAAAGCGAAGGCTGCTGGGCTCCGATTCCGATTCTGACTCTCGAAAATTTTCCAAGAGCAGCGAAGTCTCAGATGATTCCCTGCAGAATCAAAATAGTACAAAAACTAAGGATGACTCGGACGAGAAGACGAAGACGGAAAAGAAGCGACTCAGACGAGTCTCGGATTCCTCGACTTCCGAATCGATTTTAGAAAAAAAGTATAGTTACTCTCGCCTGAATATTCGCATTATAACTTTCTCGCGCGTGATCTTACAATTTGTATCTTTTATTTGTAGGAAAAGGTTTAAAAGACGTCGAATAAAGGCAATGGCCAGCGACAGCAGCGACAGCGGCAGTATGTCGAATTCTCAGAGTTCGCCGGGAAAGTCTGGTCGTAAGAATATTCGAAAGTTATTAAAAGACAACAGAGTGGCGGACAATACGAAGCAAGCGGCCAAGGAGGAAGAGGAAAGATTGAAGCGCATTGCTGAGCGTCAAAAACTGTATAATGAAATGTACGAGATCCGTTTGGCTGGCGAGGAAAGAGTCGAAAAGTTAATATTGGATTTCGACGAGGAGACAAAACAGGAACTCGTGAGCGTCCACCAGGACCTGGTTAAACGATTGAAGCCGCACCAGGCTCAAGGGATCAAGTTCATGTGGGACGCCTGCTTCGAGTCGCTTGCGCGAATGAAATTAAATAAAGGTTCCGGTTGCATTATTGCGCACTGCATGGGTCTCGGGAAGAGCTTTCAGGTGGTCACCCTCGCACACACTCTACTGACGCACGAGGAGATTGGCGTTAAAACCGTCATGGTCGTCTGTCCCTTGAGTACAGTCCTCAACTGGGCTAACGAATTTAAGATCTGGTTGAAAGACGTGAACGAGGGCACCGACGTCAGGATATTCGAAATGACAAGGTCAGCTTATCCTCATAGAGCGTGCACTTGCGCTCTGTAAGGTTCCTTTATATCTCTTTCATTTTACTTTAGTCCTTTCTTTCTTCGCTCTGGTCTTTCGCGTGTATGTGTATATATATATATATGATTTGGCATCATTGGCATCATTGGCATCATTGGCATCATTGGCACATTGAAATCTAGACTGAAGAAGAATTACGAGAGAATGCGTCACCTCGAGCAGTGGCAGCGCCGTGGAGGTGTGCTCATAATTGGCTATGAAATGTTTCGTAATCTGAGTAACGGCGGAAAGAGAACCCGTAAGAGTGTGAAGGAGTCCATTCTTAAATATATGGTTGATCCGGGCGCGGACCTCGTTGTTTGTGACGAAGGACACTTGTTGAAGAACGAGGATACCGCATTGAGCAAAGCCATGAGGCAGATTAAGACTCTTCGAAGAATAGTTCTTACCGGGACGCCTCTACAAAACAACTTGAAGGAGTGTTAGTCAAGTTTGATCCTTTAATCAGAATTCTATATCTGTCGCCTTCTCGTGTGCACGCGACCCTCTCAATTCGTACTTCTTTCAGATCATTGTATGGTTCAATTTGTCAAACCGAATCTTCTCGGTACGAAAAAGGAGTTTATGAATAGATTCGTGAATCCTATAACGAATGGTCAATTCGACGACTCGACAGCGGCTGATGTCAAACTGATGAAGAAACGAGCCCACGTTCTGCACAAAATGCTCGAGGGGTCCGTGCAGAGATTCGATTATTCGGTGCTGATGCCCTTTCTGCCGCCGAAGCAAGAATACGTGATATTTGTAAAATTGACTGACGTACAGATACAGCTGTATCAGCATTACCTGGACAATTTTGCAAGGCAAGTCTCGCTTGCATTAGCACGCTTCCGGTGGACCGACAAGCAATACGTAGATATAGCGAAGCTCATGCAAATTGTCTTCCTTTGCTTATGCAGAAAGCATCGCGGCGCCGGCGGATCCTTGTTTGCTGACTTCCAAGCGTTGCAAAGAATCTGGACGCATCCCATGGTCCTGAGATGGAACACGGAAAAAATGGAAAGGGCCAATGAGAAGAGGTTTTCGGATAGCGATAGCGAAGGATCTCTCAAGGACTTCATCGATGACGGAAGCGACTCTGAGAGTTCCCAGAGTGCGAGTGGCAGCAGTGACGTGCAAGTGGTCCGCGACACCGGGGGGGACGGAAAACGCGAACCAATAGGAAATCCTATCGGTAATCACTTTGGAATAAGTCGTCCCAAAGTTTACTCTCGTAACAGACGTACCAATTGACCTCGTCGAACGATCGAATTTTAGGCGAACCAGAGGCAAAGGAAGACGCGAACGCAGAATCCTCGGACTGGTGGTCTCAATTCGTAAAACCTGAGCATTTTGACGACATGAGGGTTTCCACAAAGTTGAGCCTACTCTTCGGGATACTCAAGGAGTCCGAGCAAATAGGCGACAAAGTGTGAGTAACCACCAGGATTCGGGGAAAACGCACCATGCGACTATGGAAGATTGATAACCCAACTTTCGACCTTGGCCGTTTGATCACCCTTCTTCTTTTTTCCAGTCTCGTTTTCTCGCAATCCTTATTTTCACTGACCTTGATCGAGCACTTTCTTCGAATGATCGACGATGAGACACAACTAGGAAATAAGTTGGATCAATTGGAGGGACATACTGGCAGTTGGAGCTTGGGTTTAGATTACTTCCGTCTGGATGGACAAACCTCTCCTGAGAATCGTAACAATTGGTGCCGCCGGTTCAATCAATCTTCGAACACAAGGGCGCGCTTGTTCCTGATATCCACTAGAGCCGGTGGTCTCGGAATCAATCTGACTGCTGCCAATCGCGTCATCATCTTCGATGCCAGCTGGAATCCGTCGCACGACGTACAGAGCATCTTCAGGATATACCGGTAATAAATCTAGAATCACGGAAGTCTGCCTGATCGCGCTTCCATTTGTCTAATACTCGTTGTGTTGCAGATTCGGTCAGAAAAAACCCTGCTACGTCTATCGGTTCCTTGCTTACGGGACAATGGAGGAAAAAATTTATAATCGTCAAGTGACAAAACTCTCGCTTTCGTGTCGCGTCGTCGATGAGCAACAGATCGAACGTCACTATAGCAATAACGATCTAGCCGAGCTCTACAAGTTCGAGCCGCACGGGGACAAAGACAAGCCTACTCTCAATTTGCCCAAGGACAGGCTATTGGCCGACATATTTCTCAAATGCAAGGATTCAGTTGAGAATTATCACGAGCACGACTCGTTGTTGGAGAACAAGGTAAACGGGCTAATAAGGCTCATAAGGCTGATAAGGCTGATAAGGCTCATAAGTCAAAGGTTTTATACTATTAATTAATTCGTGGTTTCGGTTTCTCAGGCCGAAGAGGAACTGGACGAGGAAGAACGTAAGCAAGCTTGGCTCGAGTACGAGGAGGAGAAGAAGGGAAAGCCACCTGTGTCTCTGGCATCATTAAACTACCAGTCCAATTATTATCTTCAACATCAATTTAATGCTTCCCAGATGGGCGATTATTCTACCGCCTTGGATCAGAATAACTTGATGCGCGTTGATTATGAAAATCTTCAGCAGCTCATACGAAAAGATGTGCGTTCCTTATTTTCATTTTCTTTTCTTGCTACAGGTCCATTGTATTGTTTTATTTTATTATACTATATTATTTCTTTTTTCTTTCTCCTTTTCTTTTTTCAGTATCCGAACCTTACGGAAGAACAACAAAAAACAATCACCAATCGGACAATACTCGACATGTACAATTACTTGGAGAAGCAAGCTGTTCACCAACTTCCTGCGAATCCAATGGTAAACGTAGATTAGCAACGAGTCAGACTTCAGTCGAGTGCAGGTAGCCAAGAGAATAATGAATAATGAATAATGTCGAACCCACTTGCAGAACATGGGTTATCCTACAATGGACACAGTCCCGCGAATGGGCAATATGCAAGGCGCGATTCAACAGCAAATGATGTACCAGCAACAGGTGCACCAGCAACGTAGGCAACTGTTGCAGCATGGAAATCAGCAGATGAACTATGCGCAGCAGGGAAATGTCGGTCTGGTCCCTAGACCGGAAGATGTTCCTGGAACGTCTGCATCCAGCGATGCTGAAGTGATTCAGGTAATTCGAGGGCAGCCGTTACACGTAATGCGCATGATGCGTGCATCGTTATTCCGACCTATTCATACTTTGGGCTCCATTGATTCAGGTGTCCTCGGCATCCGGGCTTCCTCGCCCGATAATTCCCGAGGTACCGCGAGCAGTCGGAGAGCCACCCACCTCCACGAACAGCAACAAGAGTCAGGAGGAGTGAGCAGAGGCAACAAATAAATATTAATCCTTTCCAAGTATTCATCACTATTATCTTTTTCTTTTGCTTTCATTATGAACGTTGCGACGAAGCGCGCGATTTACGGTTAGCCTAAGGTGCATATTATTACTACGGGACATGCGTTTTGTAGTGTATAAAGTGAATTTATTGAGATATGTAACAATAAACATAGGCAAAGACTTTTCGACTCGGCCATGATTAATCGTAAAACAATAAATCACAGGATAATATATGCATATATATTTAAGCGGGGAAACACATGCGCAACAGTAAAACAATTCGTTTTCAAGAAATTAATCGCTTTTCGATCGGTCCGCGTCCTTTATCGGGTTTTCAAGTCTGTTCAATTTCTTGACTTCGCCATTGCCACCGTTCTGGCACAGGGCATCGCGCCATCCGCGTATCAGCATCGTCTTCAGTTGTGCTTTGCGCTTCAGGAAGCTCGTGAAATTGGCCAAATTAATATTTTCATCGGGATCCCCTTCGTGTTCATACAGCTCTTCCGCAAGAACTGCTTCCCAGTGCGGTTTCTTCGAAACGTGGTCGAATTTCACCCATGCAGTGTATCTGTATTTGTTCGTCCGTACGGTGTAACCCATAATCTTTATTTCATTTAATTTCGGTTTGTCGCTATTCGGCTTGACCGTTGGGATCACGCCGGGACGGGGGTACTGACTGAACGCTGCCTTCTTCCAACATAAGTTTTGCACCTACAAAAGATTAGAAGAAGAAGAAGAAGAAGGCCTTTTCGTAAAGGGCGTGCGAAGTACACGAAGAAAAGAAAAAGCGAGAATAATTGAACTTTATGAATTTTACGAATTTTACTGCTGTTTTCTTTAGCACTGTACAACGCGTAACGTTGATTGGGAAAATCGGAGGAACGACGAAGGTACCTGGTAGGCGGCCGCTCCCGCCGCCCCCGCCGCCCCTGCCGCCCCTGCCGCCCTTACTATAACGGGGAGAAAGCTGACACCTTCGGCGCAAACGTTTGACGGGGACGTTGAAACTTTTCCTTTTCCCACACGAAATTCCGTCTTCGGGCAGATCGGTATTGGGACTCCTGCGAGTTCCGCGATAGTCGGGAAAACGTCGACCAGTTCCACCAGAGAATCGATTGTCGTGTAATTTTTTGGAATTCTCGATACTCCTTCGACTTTCCTCGATTCTGTGTGCCTGGCGTGCGCCTTTCTTCGAATCTCGCGTGATTTCCCGCGATCCTTTCGAAAAATCCTCTCAATATCGTTGGGAGTCACTGGAAGCTTCATTAGCGGATCGCGCAATTTACAAACAGGATCGGGCGATCTTTCTAAAGTTGCACCAAGTTTGCTGTTGATTTGTGTCTTTTGCTCCTTACGGATCGAATCTTGCGTATACTTGGCAAACATTAAACTCGGAATGGAAACTATTAAAGGGACGTGAACGGCGACATCGAAATTACTGTATTTCGCCCATTCGGCGTGCTCTCCGAGTGACCAGCCTGTCGACACGAAATGTCTTGTATTAACCATTGGTATGTACATACAGCCGGTACAGCCGGTACAGCCGGTACAACCGGTACAACCGGTGCAGCATCACGATGACTATTCAGTTTATGACGTGCAAGATACCGTGATCCGAGGTAAGGATGACTATGGTTTCCTTCCTCATACTCGACGCTGTCAGTTCTTCGATCAACAGGCCAACGAGATCGTCGATGTAAGAAACGGCAGCGTAGTACGACTGAATGATGGTCTTTGCGAAGGATACTGACAATTATTAAACAAAATTCAAACTTATCATCACATAAGATTTCGAAGGAAACGCATTTTTAAGATGCAAGAGTTACCAGGTATTTTTTCCCAAGGAAATTTCAACAGCAGCGATTCGACGTCTTCGCGTTTGCGAAGGTCCGTCCATGGGTTGTACGCCACTGCACTGAGGTTACGTGGCCACGCGTAACCATTTGGCAAATTTCTGAACTTCTTTAACGGATGGTGCTCTGTAAGAAATTAAGGCTGCCATACGGTCTACCGTGTCGTTGGCAATTGGTCTCGCACTTAAAAATAAACCGCCGTGCAGGCTTACTTAAATATTGTTGCGGATACTTGAGCGGAATGTGAGGTTTCTGAAAACCGACCGCCAAGAAGAAGGGTGAGCTCTGATGACGTTGCTCCTGGAGAAAACTTCTCGCGACGTTTAACGTTTCAATATCAGGCAAGGTACCGTTGGGCATGTTGGATAGGCGCACGGGACATACCTCAAGAAATTATATTATACGTAAGTGAGAGACCTCCGGTGGACGGGGGAACGTTATCATTATTATCTTTCGATTAATACCAGATTACGGGCTGCTTCGGACGAGTTAGAGCCGTTCCTCCTGCAAACTGGTGCGTCCTTGTAGCGATTGGTGTACGGGTGGAAAGGCTCGCGGCTCCAGGAATACGGATAATCGTCGGAACCGTTGGAACTGACGCCTGCAACAGAGTTTCATCCATTTATCGGGGATCCAAAGGATGTGCGAGTCAGGACTCTTACCCGGATGAAAGATCTTTCCCATTGAAACGCTCGTATAGCCATTATTCTTTAAGTGCTCTGGAAGGCTCGTAAAATTTCCGACAGTTTCACGCCAGTAGCTATAAAAGTCGTAGAGCTGCAGGGTGTCCGGCCTTCTGCCCGTAAGGAATGAGTTCCTGCTCGGCGCACATAGAGATTGCTGCGAACATAAAATCGAACATTATAAAGCATCCGAGAAAGTCTTGTGTCAGGCGAGAGAGACCTGTGCGAAGGCTTGGGAAAATACGACGCCCCGTTCGGCAAGCTTATCTATATTCGGTGTGTACGCGTTCTTATCACCGTAACATCCCAAGGCAGTTCTCAGGTCGTCTACGACAATCAGAAGAAAATTCGGTCGTCCAAGAGCGGCCAATGCCATAGAATTCATCAAGAGGAGCTGGATCAGCATTGTCACGGACGGTTCAGGAAGATGGTACAATCAACAATGCGTCAATCTAACGAGTTTACCAGTCACCATGTTTATCTCTTCGTTTATCGGCCACACGAGCCTTGCAGACACGCAATATCGCGCTCGACTGCGTCCACCTACTGTCAACTGGCATTAAACTGCAATTATCTCGCACAGTGCTTGATCGTTCGTTGATCTTCATTGATCTTCATTCTGCTGGCTCGCACGCGCACCTTTCACGATTTATCTTGGCTACAAAATTTTCACAATCGCCTACGATTTGTATTTGTATTGTAAGTGTTGTTATTAATTGTTTAGTGTACCCCCACCCTCCTCTCCCTTAATGAGTAGAGTGCGCGCTGTCTTCTTCTATACCAGAGACGAGTAGGGGGTATAGACAGAGATGAGCAGAGGTCCATACCATCCACAGCTATTTATTATGTTCCCGATCCACGTTCGCTCAGCGCCATCTGTTGCAACACCTTGGAATTAAGTGCGTCCGCGACGTGCCGATTCTTCCTGATACTTGAGCTGGGCGCGGGGTGTCACCATCAGTCACCATCTTTACGTTATTCGCTCTGCGTTCGAATCAGCTGATTATTGTTTTCGTTTTCATGAGAAATTTGGGCTGCCGCGCCATGTCGATGCGCCAAATGTCCTGCGGTGGACGAGAAACATCGACAAATTGACTCTAGGCTCTGAAAGAAGGCTCGAGAAGGAAAGGGACCTCCGTCGAAAGGGTCCCAGCACCACTTTACGCCTTGCGCTTTTCGAGCCTTCGCTGGCTCGCCATTGCCAGCATTTGCCAGCCAGGGTGAGCCATCTAAAAACAGCGAGATTGACATTTGGCCCAGGGTGACATCACGCGCGCCAGTGGACTCTCGTCCGTTCGACGACGCTGTCAGTGACAGTCCAGTGCAGTCCAGTGCAGTCCAGAGGATGATCGCAGTCGATCGCAGTTGATCGCAGTTCAGCAGGTCAGTCGTTGTCACTTGTTGTCATTCGCTGCCACCAGCTGCCACGCACGGCCAGTCAGTTAGACTCAGTTACGGCTGCAAGTCGCTGCTACGTACAATGACGCAGTAGACGACCGATAGACGCAGATAGACGCGTTGACGGCTGTATGGGAGATGGTGCGACTCGCACGATCAGAATACGACTCGGCATTAAAGTAAGTCGACAATTTATTCAACGACGTACTTTTGCGATCAATGAACATTTTCCATTCCGTTTATTCTTCGAATAAGAGCTCCTAATCAAGTAGGATAAGTGGTTCCCTCGTGGAGGTGTTTCCTTTGTTCAAGTTTATTGTGATTGCCAGAACGTCCAAGATCTATTTTTTGCTGTCGCATCATAACGAAATTATCGAATCTTCTCCGCCTACGCATATTTTTACGCAACGGCGTCAAATTTTTGATTAATAGTCATCATTGCGAACGCCCTTAAGTTCACGCTCGGAAAGTTTTTTCTTTTTTTTTTTTTTTACATTAAGAGACATTCGTCGGTCATTTCGTAGGTCCGAACAGCTGGGCTAAACGCGACACACACGCACACACACAACACTGTAGATTGTGCAAC
This sequence comes from Calameuta idolon, assembly GCA_030142285.1. Taxonomy (NCBI): domain Eukaryota; kingdom Metazoa; phylum Arthropoda; class Insecta; order Hymenoptera; family Cephidae; genus Calameuta; species Calameuta idolon. The sequence goes on along the minus strand of JARQSV010000529.1, from coordinate 36,602 downwards.
GGTGCAGCACAACCAGCAGGAGGCAGAATGGGAATCTCACACTATCGGACTTGGCCTTTGCCAATGTTCGACGACCCGATGCACTTTCTCAGTCGGCACGTTTTACCTTTCCTTTCGTTTTCTTTCATTTGTCTCCGCTCGCGCGTATATCGGACTCTTGGGGTGTATCGTGAGGTCTTCCTGCTCCTGATAAATGATCGGAGGTGCGCGAATAACCAGGAATCAATTTACGACTGCTAACTATGTTCTTTGTTTACGTCTGTCTTCTTTCGCTTACGACTTTTACGTAATTACCATTGTATAGTCAATAGACGATTTAGCCAATAATTTTCGTCTGCATTTATTTGCAGCTTAACTTATTCTCATTTTAGGGATGCGTGTATGCCCAAATCAAGGCATATGTATAGACAACATTATTGACACTTGTCGATATATGGGTTTTTCATATTTCAGGAAGAAAAGAGTCCTGTAAAAAGAAGAAATGTCTGCAGAATCACCGAGACGTGGCGTCCACAAAGGGACTCAAGTGGTCTCACCGCAACCTATTAGTGACCACTCCATTATTGACAGCGTAGCTGGAATTATCAATGATATAGTTCCCCAAGTTAGTAACTTATCTGCTTCGAGAACCTATATATTACTTAGAAAAGCTTTAAACCATGTTATCGCTAGTTTTGTTACACTGCTTTTTCTTGCAACAAGAAACATTGCTGCATGTGTTTCTTTCATAATGATATTTCATGCCTCTTTTACACAGGCCTACACTGGAATACCAAACGCCGATAACAAAGAGTCCATTGCTTGGGCTAGATTCGAATATGCCGATGTAAATGATTTTGCCCTTTATCCTGATTACAACGAGGGTTCTGAAATTCCACCTTTGCTACTGGTACTGGGCTATGGAACTGGTGTACAGGTATGTATTTGATGACCAATAACATTATTTTCTTTAACGTACTCTACCTTTTTATTTTAATTTTTGTGCATTACAAAAATATTTAAAAAAAATTCATTTATGGAGGTTTTGAAAAATGACATGCAAGGTTACGGGGGGGGAAAAATTGTTAATAATAGCCGTTAGTACTTTAAGTCTTGAGAAATCTTTTTCTTGGAGCAGTTTCAAAGAAATTCTTTGTCAATGCATAATAGGTGTGGCTTGTTGCTGCGTCTGGCGAAGCCACGGAAGTCTTATCATGGCGTCAAGGAATTGTTCGTACGTTGCGCGTTTTGCCAAATCCAAAAAATAATGAGAAACACACCGATCTGTTTGCCGTAAAGCGGCCAATGGTTGCAATTTGCGACTCTGCTGGTCCCGGACCTCAGTTCTGCAACGTGAGCTTTATCTCGCTTCGAACTGGCGAGCAGACCAAAAGCATAAAATTCAAGAATCCCGTCTGTGACATTCTGGCCAACAGAAGATCCGTGGTGGTGACCTTTCTCGAGAGAATTGCTGTGTTTGACGCTGGGAACCTTGAAGACGTCATCACAGTAACCACGTGCTATCCCAGTCCTGGCCCGAATCCCAATCCCGTGGCTCTGGGTACAAGATGGCTCGCTTATAGGTCTCGTCTTCTTAAATATCTTTTCGAACGACCCAGCACGATCTGTCCACGTTCTTGTAAATTATAAACTCTGTTTCTACTCTTGCAGCGAGAAGAAGTTGTTACCAGCTCGAAGAAGTAGCGGCGGAAGCGAAGGCGAGGGTGTACAGAGTTACACGGCAACGGTATTGTACGCTGCGAAATCCTTAGGCAAAGGGTTACGAGGTCTTGGCGAGACTGTGGCGTCCAGTTTGACGGGGAATTCAGTGACGCCGATGATCGCGAATAACGCTGGTGGTGATTGCATTCAACCCGGGGTCGTAACAATCCTCGACTTACAGGCGGCCAAAGATGATAAGGATGAGGATAAAGGAGCGATAGAAACCGTAGTTGCGCATTTTACAGCCCACAATGATGCCATTGTCGCAATGAATTTTGACTTAACGGGAGCGCTCTTGATGACGGCGGATAAGAGAGGGCACGATTTTCATGTTTTTAGAATACAGCCCCATCCTGGCGGGCCGACCCTGGCCGCCGTTCATCATTTGTACGTGCTACACAGAGGTGACACCACAGCAAAAGTGCAGGTGGGTCACAGGTCCCACTGCGTTCTCCGTTTGCGAAGTTTGCCTTATACACTATTTCTGTGCCCCAGGATATGACCTTCTCGAGTGACGCGCGTTGGGCGGCTGTTTCCACTGTTCGCGGCACTACTCATGTGTTCCCTGTCGCGCCGTACGGAGGTCCGGTCGGCGTCAGGACGCATTCGACGCCTCACGTCGTGAACAGACTCTCGAGATTTCACAGAAGCGCCGGCTTGACGGACGACGGCACCAGATCCCATTCTCCTGTCTCCCATACCGAACCACCACTTTCGGTATATCCATATTCAAATCCTCGACTTCCTCCATATCCGCATCCAACGGTATTGCACCCCTTGGCGCAGATACGACAACCCTCGACGCTTAACCATCCCAACAGTCAAACGCAAACAAGGTATCTGGAATTTAAATAGTTTGAGAGAAACTCTCGAGTAATTGAGACTCAATTGGGGACTTTGCTGACACGTGCACTGTGCAGCAGACCGCAGCAGAGACAGCGTCTACACTCGGATGACGGTGGAAGCTTGCCTTTGAAGATTTGCGCTTGTTTTGCACCGCCGAGGGCGTGGATTTATGCGCAAAGGGATTCTTCGAGCAAGATGACGAAAAGGGCTGTGGATTCGTTGTTCGTAATGGCCTGTCATGGAAATATGATACAGTACGATTTGGAGCCAAAACCGGCCGCCGGGGTACCGAAGGAGAAAGTCTGCGACGATACGATGATCGAACTCGAGGTGGAGGCAAAGGGACAGTGGCCTCTCCTGAGATCTCCGGGATCCTTGGAAGTGATCCCACCTTTACCGCCCTCCAGCCCCTTGTTGGGAATATCCAGTAGCACAAATAACAGCCAAGCCTTCGACACGGCCGAGGACCGTTGGCTCAGCCAAGTGGAGATTGTAACGCACGCGGGACCTCATCGGAGGCTCTGGATGGGGCCACAGTTTGTCTTTAAGACGTATAACGCACCAAGCGGGTAGGTATAATCATTCGATGCGCCTCGTCATTATATATCATTAACGAAAAGACTTTGAGACTCTTGCGCGATCCATATCTTGTCCAAGGGTCGCGGTCAATTTGGCTGAGGCAGAAGCGGTCGAGGTTGGTGTTACGGCAGGGTCTCGCCCTGCAAGATCAAACCCAGTGAACATGCCGCACGCTGCTGCGAGACCGCTTGTTCCCGTAGTGATCGATGGATCGGGAAGTAGTTACGAGCAGTCTCCCAGGTTTCTCGAGGCGTACGGCGATTCGCTGGATAACGATACAATGGGAATTGGAGGTGGTGAAAACCAATTGCGGGAACACTTGGCGGAGGCTATGTTGGAAACATCTGCAACTCCTCATCGAGTTCCAGGTAGGTTTTATGACTGAAGAATTCACTTATGGCAAGACGCTTTCCGTGTGTTTGATACAATTATTGGCCGATCGATCGATAGACTAATATCTTCACTTTCGCTTCCAATCGGAATATGAATCGGCTAACATGAGATCAAAATAGCGTAGGGCTGCAACATCCTCGCATTGGTTAGAACGTAATAACACAATGTAACATGTATGTACATATGTATGATAGCCGACTCTAATATTCGAACGATGGGAATCTTGACATGCTCGTCGCTTGATGATGCATTGGGGGGGGGGGGGGGGGGAAAGAGAGAGAGACAGCTAGACACACAAGACCATTTTTTTACTTGTCATAAGCGATTATTCGCTAGTGTCCTAACAATAAGTTTTCGAGGATACAGAACTGGCCAGAGGCAGGTATCTCCGTGACACTCACCTAATGGTAACGCCTAATATCTCGTGTGTGTACAATTAAAAGCAGAGTGTGTAATGTGCTTTGAAGTAGGATAAAAGTGGCAGAGAGAGAGAGAGAGAGAGAGAGAAAAGAGATGCTCTAGGGTGATGTCGTGTTCAGGTCCGTGACGCGTGTCTCATAAACCTCCTCGCGCATACGCTGGGATTTGTTGCGTTGTCATTTAATTATAACTGCACTTGATCACTACTCTCGCTACCCTGCGTGCATATAACGGGAGTTAGTACGATGAATTGATTATCATTTTACGTGGCTGCGGCCACGTATTTCAAGTGCGTCCTCAATATGGGTTCAGGGTGCCAGATATTTGCTCTCGGGCGCCTTGATCGCTGCGTTCGGCAATCAACTGATACCTGCCCATGGCTTTTTCTGTTACTAGGGAGGCGAGTGGTAGTTGAGAGGGTGGGACAGCCCGTGACTAAAGTCGTCAATCCTCTGGGCACCGTAATAACGGTAACGGCTGAGGAGGAGGAGGAGGAGGAGGAGGTGGAGGAGGTGATCAGTTCGAGGGAAACGTTTGACGCGGAAAGCGCCCTGGAGCCGCCCAGGAGTCTATGCGCCGAGGAAGGTCCTGCCTCCCTAAGTGACTTCGAACCCGAGGGTCAAGCCCTGCGAAATCTCACGGAGATTTGTGCGGAAATGCGATCGGCTAGCGAGCCAGCGTTCGACTCGGTTCCCGACGACAGTATCAAGGATGTCAAGGAGCGTAAGGCCCTCTTTGTCGAAGCAGCGAGAATCGATGTCAGGAGTGCGATTAATATCGATCGCGTGGAGGTCTTTCGAGATGTGCCCACTAGTCTTAGCTTATGTGCAGAATCTGCCGAGATTCCCAGTAGTCCGATGACCAGGGCCGAGGAGACCGCTTGGAATCGTCGAGCGAGATGCGATGCTGAGCTCCATCAAAGTAATTTCGCCAAAGTCAAGTATGTCGTAAATTATGACGAAGAAAGCGTCGTTCTCGTGGAGAATAAAAGAGGATCCAAAGAAAGCGCAGTATTGCCTGCGTCATCGAAACAGGAGGAAAATCTAGGCAGCACTTTCTCGGAGACTCGTAAGTGCACCGTAAAGACATCGATAACGGAAGAGGAAATCAGTGGAGATTCTAACGGGGTCTTCTTCGAGGCCAAAGAAGGACGCAGATTTCTCAATACGGAACAGGACGATGGTACAGTGCTCGAGGACAAGAGGCATTCCGGAGACAATGCTCGTGTCGACCGTAGATCAGTCGCCGCTGGGAAGAAGAGAATTCGCGGACACAATAAAGGTGCTGGGTCTGAGAATCCTCAGGAAGCGGAGAACGTTTCTATTTCTATTAGCGGGTTACTGGTGCCGCCGCGAAAGCCACGCGAAACGTTTAATAAGGATAAGTCTGTGAGATCAAAGGACAAGGGAAAATCAAGAGAGACCAAGAAGGCCATTCACGCAGATGATTCTGTCGGAAGCGCGGAGGAGTCCGAAGCGCGTGCCATTAAGATTAAGGAACTCGAACCTACGGAGATCGAAGGTTCTTGCATTGAGGAGAGCCCTTCCTCGGCTTTACATAATTGCGATGCCGACCAGCTACACTTGGAAGCAGCACTGCCACTCGAGGACTTTAGTTCGATCGATTACGATATGGTCGAGCGACAGGGCTGTCAAGACAGGCACACTGTGACTTCCTCGAATCACTCCGATGAGGATATCGAACACATTCACAGTTCGGAGGTTACTCAGATTCCGGAATTGGGTAGCAAGGGCCTTGAAAGTTCCGAGGAGAGACTACTGGAGTCATGGCCAAATTGGAAAAGAAAAGGCAGCAAGAGCACCATTTCGGACGACGACATGGAGCACATTCACTCGCTGGAGCTGACCAAGCTGGAGCCGGCTCTTGAAGGGAAAGCGACGAGACGCGAAGTCGAGCGAAGCACCGAGCAAGCTGTAAAGTCATGTAGGAACCTGGCGTCCTCCGACGACGACATGGAACACGTATTGCATTCCGAAGTTTCGGAGCTGCAATCTGCAGTTGGATACGTCTTAGAAGGAAAGAGAACGATTGCAGAGGTTGATTTTGAAATTGGAAGGACCAGTAACTCTGCAATGTCTGAGATGCGTCTCGAGAAATTGGAATCGATCGATGACATTCGAGGTTCCTTCGAGAACAAGTCTGGGAGGTCCAACCTAGCCTCCTCCAGGAGGCCCGAGGACGTTGTTATCGTGGAGAGTGACTTTTCCGAGCCGGACGTGACTCTGGTAAGACCTGCGGAGTGTCGGAGCAAGTGCAGAAATATGAAGAACAGCAGCAGAAACAGGTCTCCGGAGAAGGATCTCAGTGTGAAATTGGAGAAAGTCACGGATAGGCGAGCATGGGAACCGTCACGAAATTCAAAAGTAAAGTCGAAGGCGGCTACTATCCAGAAAACAGCTTCGGAAAGCATTGAGATTATTGACATTGACGCGATGCAGCAGGAGGAGGAATCGGTTCTTCGATGCAAGATCTTAGAGGTAAAGTCGAAAAAGTTTCGGAAAAATAAAAAACCCCTTAACGACGAGGGCGGTCTTCCGAGCGAAATCGGCCATTCGAAGCAGAGCCCGTTCGAAGAGCCACGGTGCGATACGACGGCTCCTCGTCCTCTCGAGAAGAACCCCGAGAGTCACGCGTCGAAGACGCGGCGGGTCCCCCCGCCGGCCGCAAGTTCCTGGAGTTCCGTTGTCAAGAAGAAAGGTCCAGTGATTTCTAACGAGCAAGCCGAAATTTCAACGGGTTGTGAGATGTCATCGGCGAGGGAGGAGGAGGAGGAGCAAGAGGAGGAGGAAGAGGAGGAGGAGGAGGAGGACTCGGGCAACGCGATCCAGGCAACGGTATGTCGAAAAGCGGAGGAGCAATTTACGGGTCCGAGCATGGAGAATTACGAAAATTTGGACAAAGACAAGGCAGAAGAATTAAAAGCAGCAGCCGTGAGCGAATCTAATGGTATGAATTCTTCAGAGTTTAAATTCTTAAAAGGCCATAAGAAATCGAGGAATACCCAATTGTCCGTCAACAGCAGAGAGAGGATCGTGCCTCGCGAAACGGCCAACTCTGAGGTAGATTCTTCGATGTACGTGGAAAAGAGGAAAGTCTCTTCGAAGGAGAATGTTCGGACGGTGGAGGATACGGAGGGGAAGGAGGAAGAGAAGGCCGAGGCGAAGGAGGAGGAGGTGGAGGAGGAGATGGATGGAAGGGCGAACATTTTGAAAACAAAAGTAATTTTAACCGAAGGGACTACCGACGGTGAAATTGAATCATTAACTGAATTGGAAACATCAGCAGGAGAGCCAGTAGGGGCGGCCGAACAAGGCGCCGGAAAGAGGAGTGACTCGGAACAGGAGGCCATGCCGGAGCAATCGAGTTCTACGGAAGAACTAAACGCGAACGCTATTCTCATGGACGCCGAGGAGGATCATTCGACGAGGGACAACGGCGAGAGGGTCGTTGCCAACGGCGGTGGCATCGACAGTAACGGTTCTTCGTCATCTGGAAAAAAGGGCAAGCCCAAGAAGAAGAAACGTAGATGAGTAGAGGATTGCGTAAACGTTCGTAAAGCTAGCCTCGTCCTTTACGTAATTCTGATGCAGGTTACTGGAGTCGATTAGCAGAGCGTTCGAGAGAGAGAGAGAGAGAGAGAGAGAGGCGCCGCGACCCTCTTACTTCTCTCCTCCCTTAATTAATTTACCACCAAACGTGAGAAACTCTCAATGTTCAACTTATACGTTTCGCATTCGAGCACGGATTCCGACTCTTGAGCCTAATTCTAGTAGTTTTTATGATAAATGGTAAATGGTGTGCCGGATAACAAGTGCTGGCTGCTCGATCTTTTGATAAACGAGGTTGAACTGAAAAGTTTAATGGAACAGTATTTGTTAAGTAAAAAAAATGACGTTTAAAACACAGCGGTCCTTCCTTTTGGCGAAGCTGTTTCTTTAATGCGGAAGAAAGCGAAGGACGAAACGAAGAGAACGACGTCGCGTCCCTTTGAACTCTTTAAAGCTAATACGAGGAAACGCAGCAGAGAGTCCCCGATAAATGAGTAATCGATAATTAATCAAATGAAAGAATCGTCCCAACAGGAGGCCCCCCCCCCCGCCCCTCCCTCCCTGACACTTCCTTGGGATTGCTCTAAAGAGACTTATGGACGGTAGCGATTGGCCATTATGTGTTCATTTACGAGGATCTTCGTGTTAGTATGTAAAAATGTCGCTGTATCCTTGTGTTCTTGGGCTTTTAGGCCACATTAGCTTAGCAAAAGTACGACGGACTCTTTTCTTCGGTGATACAAAGTACAAGACACACGGAAGTCCTTTGAACTCAATCCTTGAGCACAGTCTTCTCTCCTCCGCGCTTCTCTCTCTCTCTCTCTCGCTCTCTCTCATTCACATCCTTATCCATTTAAGTTTGTCCTAGCGAAGGCCTGTCTCTGTATAACGTGTTCTCGTATCTACCTCGTCTTGATCGTCTTACCGTAAGTGGACAAAAGGTGGACAAAAGAAGAACAATATCGTGACCACTACCCAATTAAGTTTTCGCGTTATACCATACAGGTTTAATTCCGTATAATAAATATCTATTTTGAATATCGATCAACATGACGGAAGAAAGAGAGAGAGAGGGAGAGAGAGTATATTGATTCTCGAAAGTATTCGTAAACGTAACTTGCACCTTCGTCGCGCTTAGATAGAGTTAATATTTTTCCATTTGCAGATTGCGAATAATCCCCGAGTGCATCTGACGGTGACATTTCGCTCTCGACCGAACAAAGTAAAGGCGCGCCTTTGCTTTATCATATCGTCGCACATAGGACTGCACTTTGAGACCGACGGATCGATTGTTTATTGTATTGTTCCGCGATACGTTGTGGAATTGCCTAATCCTGCAAGTAGCAGGAATTCTAGAGCAGCCATCGTGTCCTGTGCGCGGATGCGTCCTTTGCGCACGCCGGACGGACCGGCAGCAGCACCGGGCCAGTCGCGATAGCTTTTTCGTTCGGTTACTTTTTGTTGTAGGTGCTGGCAAGTCGTGTAGCTTTTAATTTATTTATTAGCGCCGTGTAACCGCATAGCGCTACAACGGAGGCGACCTCCTCTAGTGTCTAGTGTCTAGTGTCTAGTGTCTATAGTCTGATTATCCCTGAGTATTCGATTATCGGAGGAGATGCGATCCCTGAGCATTCGATCTCCTTTCCGGAATCCTTAGACCATTTCCCCGTAATCGAGGAGTATTATTCTCATCGGTATACACATGTATATCCCCCTTACTCCTTAGACAGCGTTTGTCGCCAGAGGACTGGAGCTCTTTAAGGATTTCATAGAAATTAGCACGTCCCGTTCGCATAACGTGGTCGGCGCAGCTTATACCTCCTGTAGCCTTTAAATGTCGTTTGCTATACGATTATCGATTTAGAATTACTATACACATAGTTTTTAATCTTAGATCGCCATTGTACCGTTAGAAGAATTATTAGGATCTTTTGGCACGTGTCAGGATGCGTGTCAGGCACATTATTTTGCCATCCCAGCCGTCCTCCTCAAAAGCTGCTTGTGGCAGAACTCAAATCTTGTTCCAAGAGAAAGGCTGGCCGATTGGCTGGTCAGTGGGAGCGAGGGCGGCGAGGTTTCTGTCTCTCTGTCT
>JARQSV010000529.1:6153-26902 GCA_030142285.1 Calameuta idolon | reverse complement strand
TCTCTCTTTCTCTCTTTTGTTCGACAAACGAAAGAACACAATAGAGAGATTTTAAAAATCAGAAAATGTATCAAGTGTTGTGAAAAAAAAAAAGAGTTTTAACGAGTGTAACGCGCTAGATAATTTTATTCGCATAACATACAAACGTTCTGCTCTTCAGGCAGGATAAAGGCAAGAGAAGATAACCCAAAAAAAGAAAGAAAGGAAATAAATTGTTAAAGCTACAAAAGATTGTTTGGCGGTGACTGTCATCGTGCTTACCCCCGTGTCATTTTACTGCTGTATCCCAAACTCCTCGAGAATTGTGCATCTAGCGCCGCCTACACAGTGCAATTTCTCGACTGATTTGTTCGACGTGTCTTGTTTGTGCAGGTGGGAGTCAATCAGTCGCCAGCTACGAGGACCTGAGTTCGAGCAGCTTCAGCTCGACGAGCAGAGCCTCCTTGGACGCAAGAAGTTCCCCGACACCATCCTACGGGGCTGAAAATATGATGGTCTTCCCCGGCGATAGTAGCGGCTCCATTTGAGATTATTTGAGGTGCGCGGCCATTCTGCCCAGCTGGCTGCGCTGCCTCCGATAAAGACGTTTGGCTGCTGCTGAAATGATAATGAAATGATAATCAAAAGATGGAAGCAGCGCGGGGCACGCAGAGGCTGCCCCCCGTCCCGATCTCCCCCCCCCCCCTCTCTCTCTCTCTCTCATGGACGCACTCGTCGACCGTGCGCGTCAATGCCGCCGTGAGTTTTAATGGGATGGAACGGAAGGACTTGCAAGGAATGGACTGCGAATATTGGCATATTGGCGCTGCAGACAGCGATTAGCCTAGATTTCCCGCGACAATGAGCCGCTTCTTTCTAGTTGTATTTTATGCCCCGTGGCCCAAGGAGAAGGCGAGCAAAGGCAAAGGCAAAGGCAAAGGGGAGACAAGAGGAGAGCCCAACAGCGTCAAGCAACGTTAACCAACGTCAAGCATCGTGGCGCAGCCATTCGCTGAGGCATTGGGCAATTTAGTCCAAGACAAATGATAGAGAAGCGTCGCGCCTCCTCTACGCAGCGTTGCTTCTACCAGTCGAGAGGACAACGTGTATTTATTGAGCCTTTGTGGATGGTGCACAGGCGAGGACGATGGAATCGCACAGGCAGCCGTAATTCGGATAAACAGACACTCGTGTTGCGACGGCCAATAATTCTAATTAACGATGAGTGGGCAGAGCGCGGCGAAACGCGCTTCGTATTTTCAAAATAATGACTTGGGAGCGATTTGCGTGCGCCCGACATCGGTTTACGTGACGCGGCGGCATTTAAGTGGGCCCCTTCCTCCCTCCCCCTTACGCGTCTCAGGTCCGGCGGCTACTTTATCCTCTCGAAAGTCGTGCGGTATTGAACCAGGGTGGGTACGTGGCACCGGCTTGACGGTGGCCTATATATTTTTCTACCCCTTACTTTGTAAAATTTCCAAAGTTACCGAGCGATACCGAAGCGGAGGCGGAAAGGTAGCGGAAAGGTAGCGGAAAGGTAGCGGATAAGCCTCGAAACGTTTGCCGATGCGATTTCTTCCTATTCGTAACGGGTCCAACCGATATTACGTTGCAGTCCTTACGAATGCTAATTCGCTGGATTCGTCTCCAGTCGAACTGCTAGCTGCTTTACCAGCTGCGTGTACTCTGCCCCCGTTAAGAGTTTCAGGCTGATCGTTGCGAGGATGATGGACTCGAGACTGGTGCGATTCACGTTAGTGCAGTTCCACGTCTGTAGCTCCGCGTGGCTTTATTTCCTTTCCGTATTATCCATCAGCAGCACAGCCTGCCTAGTTGTATCTTGGCGACGGGTTTGCTGGCGAATATGCTTCTGGCTCCACATTCTCATTTTTATTTTACTCATTTTATTCTTCTTTCGTATATCCACTCCCTATACGTCTTATTTTCTTTTTATTCGCCCTCGACATCGCACATTCGCATGGATGGAATCGATTTCGCTTTTTCACGTTTGTCTGGATGAATATTTACAGCTTAGGCTCGTTACGTTTCGAAAGGTATTTTCTTTGAGACTGCACCATTTACTCGGCTCTCTTTTGAAAATTTCGTAGCCGTCATATTTTCCAAAATCTCATCTCTACATTCCAAGGTTTTTTTTTTGCTCTCTCCCTTTCCCCTTTCGAAGGTTCCCGTAGGATTATTCGTAATATGTATGCTCTCGAGTGTGGAAGAAGAAGAAGAAGAAGAAGAAGAAGAAAAAGAAGAAGAAGAAGAAAAGAGGGAGAGAAGAGAAACGTACTAGAGGATCCTTCGTTCGTCGTTGTCGATTACATTCTCGTTGGTGATACGTTAATTTAAGCTGTGATTGGACTACTACGGATTATGACTTACTGCTCGGGATACAATAACAAAACTAGTGGTTATATTCATTACAGATATTCTTTTATTAAATAAAATCGCTAATCCTAAGTCTAGCAATAAGGATCGAGCGTAAGTTGCGCGCAGGGCTCGAGCGAACTACGCGTCTCTGCATTTACTTTCGGTTCTTCTCATTTCGCTAATGATTTAAATTGTTATCTTTACACCCAGCACGCCACAAACTAACCTGTCGTCGATTACGTGTCGTCAATGTTATAAATTCCTACTCGAGGACGCAACATAATTATAAAACACCTCGGTTACGTCCCTGAGTAGGAAATCGTAAAATTGCCTATGCGTAACTATTCTTTCGTGCTTGCTTGACAATTTTTCGCCGAAGGACAAATTTTTACATTGCAAAAGATTCAACTGAGCGCCTTGCTGGTCGACCCTGCGCACAGAATCAGTTTCATATATATTTTATTATATTCTCTATTATCGAAGAGATGATACAACACGCGTCTACTAGCGTATACATATACTCCGGGTGCACAGACACACATGCGCGCACACGCACAAAAACACACACACACACACACATCGGGTCATCCAGTTCAAACGCATCGTCTTGAAGTTACGGCGCCCATTTGATTATTAAGATAAAAAATCATGTTCCGGCGGCCATGTGTTTGGGGCTGAGTAACCGTACATGTATATATCGACTTGACATCCTCAAGCAAAAAGTCGTTTTTTGTTTTTTCTGGAAGGGATACCTGCGGGACACTGTGAGTTACGAAGCTTGAGTGATGTCTTGTTCCTTTTGTATTAAGGGTTAAAGGCCTGGGGAATATTTCGAGAGAAATAAATGATTTTTAACGACTGCATTGACCGTCTTATGTCTTCTTTTACGTGGATAAGCTGTGTTTGTGTAATCGGTGCTCTCATCTTGCAGTTGATAAGTGTGGTATCACTCAAGCCGCCATCTTCCGGGGTCTCAGTGAAACATTACAGTTTTGATAAGCGCTTTGGGGCGTCTCTCATAGATCGCGACACTTGTATCGCATGATTGTTTAATCTCAACCTCCTGGTCGAGATACGTGGCGCCATCTCTGAGAGAATCAGTGAACTTTCTCTTACAAAATAATTACGAATTCAACTTTTCATCTGAGAAAGTTCACCGGTTCTCTCAGAGATGGCGCCACCCGTCTCGCTAAGGCTGAATTATTTTACGGGATAAAGTTCACTGACTCTCTCAGAGATGGCGCCACGTATCTCGCCCAGGAGGTGCTACCCCTTTATCAACGAAAAATGTTTTTGGTATCGCCTAAAACCGTAGCGTTGTGCATCTCCCTGCTCATCTCTGTTTTAATATTTATTAATGATTAATATAACAACGATATCACCTCTGGTCAACCTGTGTGCATTACTGGTAATTGCTCCTTAGAGGAGATAAGGGGCCAACCTTTTGGAATATAAGAGCAAGGAGATTTACTTGTGTATTTACTTTGTCTCCGGTAACCTCTCTAACCTCGCCGATCTTCACAGTCTCTCAATTTCGATGAGCTTGGATCTATTCGGCTTCATTCGATCGTTATACAGTCACTTGAAAGGAATTTAATAAGCTATATACCCATATGTGTCTTCGTTAACTTCTTTCTTCTCAGTCGTACTGTGGGTTATATTGTGTTTTAACGATTAAGGTAAGAGTAGTCAAATAAATCGTGAAATCGTTCTTACTGGTATTTCTTCATTGTTGTGTATTATTTGTACAGACAATATAGCTTGCATGATGCATCTCGTATCAATTGTCATGTACTTTATTTAATATCAAATGACTTTTAGCCATTTCAGAATTTGGAGTTTGAAGATAATCGGCAAAAGGACTGTCACTGATCTTGTTTCACTAATCACGGCGTCTCTCCCGTGTCTAATATGGCCTATTGCATCCTGATTTGGAGCTTAAGTTTATATTGTCCTTGACAGACCACATTCTATTGAAACGTTAGGTACCTCTTGCTCAATCTTTTCACAGATAAGTCATTATCCTTTGGGTGACCGTGATCAGTCTTTATCGTTCCTTGATAGCTTGGATAAGTGGTTTTATACGATTCTCCATGACAATAGAATCAGCATAAACTAATGCATCAATCTCGCTTTCATTTGATATTGTCAGATTCATACCGATGCAAGCTGCATCGAATAGTTTTTGTCATTGATAAGGATCAATGTTGATGGTGCTGCTCGAAGATTGACCCAATAATATCGATAGATGATGGCAAAGGCTGCACATTCGGAGGATGGTTTTAAAATCGCTGAGGAAAGCGGAATTGTAAGTCACGCGACTGGACCATTATTTGGAAGCTCGCAGGTACGGGCTGAAATTATTTTTTCTTAACATTCTTTCTCGTTTGAGTGCAGTGTGGTGATTCTGATGGATTGCATTTGGAATCGAGATTCGAATGTCCCATTTGCCTCACGTGGCTTCGTGAGCCCGTTTTAACGTCTTGTGGTCATAAATTCTGCTCGGAATGTATCAACACATGGCTTCGGTAAGGAAAGCTTTTTTCGCGCATCATTATACACGCAACATTATCCACTTTGCATATCTGATTACGCTCGACAATAGGAAGGAAGGCGCTAGTTGTCCCGTCGACAGCAAGCCTTTGAAGCCAGAGAGCGATCTCTTCAGGGATCTCTATACAAGTCGAGAAATTTCTCAACAGCGTACGCACTGTCCTTATCAGGAGTTCGGATGTGCGCTTGAACTGTCCCGAATGGACCTGGAGGCGCACGTCAGCCAGTGTCCACACAGAAGAAACTTTGAGTGTCCTTTTAAGAAAGCGGGCTGTCTCGAAGATTTTCAATCGGAAGAGGCGCGCAGCTCGCACCTAGAAAGGTCAATAGTGTCGCATCTAACGGTATGTCATCTGTTCTGTATGTTCGACGAATACGCAGGACACGGATCCATGTTATATCGTCTCGTTTCTCCTTTCATCTTTGTTCAGCTGTTGGCAAGTGCTCTGCCGCGACTCACGTCTTTGGCCGAATCCAATGCGCGTGATCTCGAGTCAAAGTTCTGGGAAGCGCCCCCGAAAAACGCGTCAACGTCCGTTTCGAATGATGGAGATTCGTCGCCGCCATTGGCAGAGTGGCAACAATTACTCAAGTGCGTTCGTTAAAATTGTTATATTAAGCGGCGATGATGTTTCAGCCTGAAACCTATTAGAAATGTCGTTATTTCAGGAGCCTTTACGAAAGGATCGTCGTCTTGGAGCAGCAGAATCGGGAATTGAATATTATGCTGTCGAATCAGCGAAATCAGCTGACTACCATGCAAACCTCTATTCGGTTCAATAACGAGGAGATGAATTTGAAACATTGCAATGGCCTTTACATATGGCGCCTTGCATCGTTCGCAGAAAAACTCGAAACGATGAGATCGGATCCCTTGAAGATGTTCTACAGTCCAGGATTTTATACATCCCCGAATGGATATAAAATATGCGCGCGGATAAATGTTTCTTCGAAAAATCCACACTTCCTCTCCTTGCTGGTGCACCTGATGCGCTCGAAAAATGATGACGCCCTCGATTGGCCGTTCAACGGTCTTATCTCGTTCGTCCTGGTGCATGCAAGTGATTCCGAAAGAAATATTCGTGAGACCGCTGCGTCCAAACCTGAGCTCGAAGCCTTCAGGAAGCCCACCTCTGAGTTAAATAAAAGGAGCTTTGGATATACCGAATTCGTAGCTGTGCGTGATCTTGACGAATTTCTACGAGACGACTCTCTGATTTTTCGAATAGAAGTCAGGCCCGCTTAGAAAAAATTCATTCGAATATATACATTGAAATAGTCGAGCAGCCGGTGGCAATCACCTCTGCCACCCGACCAGACCCCCCCTCCCCCGACACTGGGACTCGAGTTCAGGACACGAAGTACGTGTCTTGTGTAAAACCATGCGCGAGTAAACGAGTATACATTCTATGCATTTTATGACTTATTCGACTTTGGTGGAAACGTAGCTGTTGTAATGTTACGCATGATGAGTGGATAGGCCACACGTTTGTTATCGATAACCGTATGACCGTAGCACATTCAGGATATATGCGTAGAAAGTTACGAAGCTTGTCGCCAGAGGGTGACAGTTTATCAAAGACAATTGATTAAAGGTGTAATAATTTTTCTAAACTATCCGGTTTCAGTGTTCATTGCATTTTTCTTTCTTAACGATTCCCTGCTGTCCGCATGCCTGATTTCCTTTTCACTCGTTTTTTCCCGTATATAATATATTTCCGTTTTCATGTTGGTTCGCGCCGAATGGGGTAGAGTGGACAGAGATTTAGATTCTTTCATTCGGCAATTCTCTTTACAGTCAATTCACGAGTAAAATGACAAGTTCAGGGGACTCTTATGTTTTTTTTTGTTTAATACCGAAAGTCATACAAAAAAGATCCCTTTAAAATATATTTTACTCGAGGAAGGACTCTAAAAGTGTGTTAAATTTGATAATCTAAGGGACACGTGCCTTGTCAAGAGTCCAATAACATTCTATATTTTGGTTGATTGTGTTACAGGGATTATGGTCGATAATCTAGAGGCCGCTATACGTAACGTGCAAATTCCGCACTGTGGCTCTCGTGTTTATATTTCTGTTTCTGAGATTAACGTTAAGTGGCGCACTGTGTACCGATTTGTGTACTACAGAGTAGGCTATTGGAGGCTATTGGAGGCTACCGGAGGCTACCGGAGGCTACAGACCAGCAGCTCGAAGGACTTTCTAAAGGAAGAGATTTGGTAGACCTGATGAATTTCTGTGTTGGATCGTGATCGATCGTGATCAACAGGAGGAGCAAGCAGAAAGTCCCGTGAGCGCCTCTTGTTTGTCTTTATTAAACGATGGATCTTAATCCGATTCAACTGGTGTTCCTAGCGAACAGCGTCTTTGTAGCCGTTTTTGGGATTCTTATACATCTGATCGAGCCCCACTTGCCTACTTTACTCACTCGAACGTATCGTTATGGAAAAAGTTCCGTGAAACTCGAGCAACCACTCGTCGCCAGAGTCGAAGTGCCAAAGAGGTAAGATATTTTCTTTTAACTCGTCTCCGTAAATCTCCTGTTTCATCCACGATATTATATATTACTCTAAGCAAATCGCGCCTTTTTCAGATGGTTTGCACACTTTTATGCATTTTCCGCGCCAGTCTCGACTATCGTCTTGGCATTGATCGTCTACAGGTATTTCTACAATGGCATCCCCCCGGAAATCGTTTATCAGACGCTCGATAGACTCTTCGGTAGATCGAGAAAGCCACTAGGTACATTCTCTCTCATTAATATGAATAATCGGGCGCAATGGAGTAGGCCGACTGTAATTGGATCTTCTCTTATATGTGTGTTAGTGCCAGCGGCAAATACTCTTCTAGCCGGTGCGCTCTTGACTGCACAGTGCTGGAAGCGACTTTACGAGACCCATTTCGTTAGCATCTTCAGTGACGGCAAGATGAATCTGATACATTATGCGGCTGGATTTATTCATTACGTCGGCGCTATAGCCTGCATCGTCGGAGAGTCTGAGGGCTTTGTTAGAGGTCAGGTCTTTTCCTATCCTACGTATATCATTATAGATATAACTTTATAATCCGAGTACGTTATACATTTTATTTTAATTTTCTTTTATTTTCTGTCCCTCCTTTCCTCTCGCCGTAGGCTCGCAAGATGTCACGGAGTTAACGAAATTGACAGTACTGGACTATGGCTCGGCATTTGTTTTTCTCTGGTCCTGCTACAAGCAGCTCCGATCGAATTATATACTTGTGGCTTTGAGAAAGAACGAAAAAGGAGTAGTGGTTACCAAAGGCTACAGAGTTCCACACGGAGAACTTTTCGAGTATATATCAGCGCCGCTGCAATTCACTGAAATTCTCATGTACGTCAGCCTGGACGTAATCCTCTGGAAGAGCCGGAGTTATCACTACGTATTCTGGTGGGTTTTGATAAATCAGTGCGAGTGCGCGTTCACGAGTCATAGATGGTATCAGAAAACTTTCAACAATTATCCCAAGAATCGAAAGGCTCTGATACCACTGCTCCTCTAAATGTCTTGCAGTTAGAATCGTACGAGAGGGACAGACGATATTTGCTGCTTTTTTCACATTTTCATATTTTATTTCAATTTTATTTTTACATGATTCATCATTCTTTATACCTTTAAGTTTACCCTCCATCACTTTTACGCAACATAGTAAGAAACAGAGACTGCCATTGTGATACACATATATATATATATAAGATATAAGATATGACAATTGTTACATAATTGAATTAAATGTATAAATCTCGGTATTATATACTCCTTGGGTCTTTTATGTGTCGTCACTCTCTGGTCAATTGTCGTCGACAGGTCTTGCGAATTGAGTGCTTGGCTTTCGGTTTACGGTGGGACCGCTTACGTTCCGGGATCGTCCACCGTTCATAAATTATTTGAACAGCAAACTGTAACAACACAAGGCACGTCGATGATACGCAAAGTCGAAAGATGGTTTGCATTTAAAATTGTGATCAAAAGGACTATGTGATTACCTATAAGGATATCCCTGGGCTTTGTTCCTGAAGATCGACAGAAGTAAACTGAAAAAGACTGCAACTAAACCAAGGCCTATAACCGCAAAGATGCGCCGCTTTTTGACATCGCCCTTACGCGCCGCTGCTTCGGTAATTAGAATCATTCCCAATACCACTGCACCGTCTGTTTCATCGTCGTTAAGGCACTTACGGATTAATTAATAAGTTCGTTTGCCAGTGGCATTTCAGTCGCTCGCAAGTCAAAGGATACTGAGCACCATCACTATGTAAGTCTCCAAAACAAACTGACCCTGAGAGGAACCGTGAATATAAGCCAAGTTTCCATTTGGCGATTTATGAATAAACGGCGGTCCTCTTATATGATTCCACATTTGTCCCGATATCATCGTCAGAGTAAAAAACTGTATGAACATCGTAAGCGGTATTATTTAATGGGCGATGCTATTAGAAATTTAGATTTCTGAATCGACTTACCAAAGCACCAAGACCCCAAATAGTCTTATTGTAAATAAAGTCTAAATTGTTACGTCTTAGATATAGGAACCCTCCAATCAGAACCAACAGCATCACAATTGCCACGGTTCCAGAATAATTTGGCGGCCTGAATACTCTGATCTGCTCAACATAATTAGCATTTTACTTTTTGTTTCATAGAATGTCTATAGAACTCTGTGTGAAAGTACGTTGGTATATCTCGAGCTCACCTGTATGTCAGTTCTTTCCGAAATCCATTTGGCAATGGCTTCAGCAGCAAACCCTACGCGTTGGATGTCCATGGTGTCTGCTGGTTTAGGTTTTCCTTTTGCTGGAAAATGCATGTAGACTGGTGCCGTATTTAATCTCATCTAGAAGAATTGAAAAGGAAAGTCAAAAATTGGACAGAGAGTAGTAAGGAATATATATAGATATGCATAAACCAGGAGTGTGGTTTTACCAGTTGAAAAACATCAGAGCCTTCGTCAAAGTCCACCACAGCAAAGAATAATTTATTTGAATACGACTGAGAGTAGCGAAATGAATTTGCTACAATTGTAAATTCGTCATTGGCATGCCTATTTAAAGATTATTAATAAGTAGTTTGTTTAAACATAATTCAGTACAGATAAAGAAAAAAACTGACCTGCATATCTGACATTGTCTCTGTGGTGCCATTGCAGTGAACATAACAATGACGGAGTAATTTCTTGGTGTTGTCTTCACAAACTCTTTAAACTTTGCGCCATTAAACTTCAATACAGGTCTCTTAACTGCCATTTCAGTCAATTGTTGAACCCTCTCAGTTAAGGAGGAGGCTTGTGTCTGTGAAAAATAATTTGGAACATTGTTTTTAGATTGCATCTTGCGCACGGGGTAAGAATAATAATTCAGTGACGGTGAAAACCTTACATTTTTTGTTCTGTACTGGCAGCTGCCATAGCTCAGGAACAACAGGAGGGTAGCAAGAATTGCAAGTAGAAATGTATACTTCATTTTGTAAGATTCGGCCAGATTGCCGGCTTGGCAAGCGTTAAGTGTCGCGTGGTGTCGCGTAATCAGGAGAAATAAAACAAGGACATAAGAAAACACGTACAGGAACCCACAGCAATCGCGAACACTAGCAAGCCGATGGTGACTGGTGGTGACACTGTTAGACGATTGGTTCTCACAATCAGCGTTCTCAGATTTTAGCGTTTCGACGTGGCAGCCATCCTTCTGTCGTCCGCTTGAATGGGGGATATAGCGGATATAGGTAAACCTACACGCCTACACCCAAAGGATGCGCATATTTATAATCGCGGCCTGTCAAACATCGGCGTGTACCCAAAATTATTCTTGAAAACGAGTTGCCTTTTGCTTGGTAATCTTGCTATTGACTTGAAGCGCACCACGCTTCCAAAGCCGTTTGTGATTACGAGTTCGTTTACAAGATAAAGATTTTGGTTAATTGGCGATATCTCTAATTTGTTAATTTCCCACTATCAGTCAATCGACACTCTATCGTGTTAGTACACAGTAGTGCCCGGGCTTAAGACGTTTACTGTGAAAATATAGGCTTAGTTTTCACCGTGAGAGACTAAACAGAGTTAACCAATCGCGTATAGGAGTTGATTGGAATTGACCAATGACGTGGCTTCACTCGATTTAAACTCTGCACGGTGGAAAGTAACGCATAGGTAGATGGTTTCCAGTCGTAAATTGCGAATCTTGGGGCGCGCTCGTATCCTCCATCGATTGTCGCGGTCGTGTCGGTGATTCAAGCAGCGTCGACGCTCGGCGGTGTGTGCCGGTCAAACGGAATTCAAAATGGTAAGCCGAGTGATTTCGATTGGCTGATAACTCAGCGGGTTAGCAGCCATTGGTTCTAATTGTATTGTTATGGCGTAACCGTCGCTTTGAGCTGCCCTTACGAAAAACCAGTAGCCCCCTTCCTCGCCTATAACTGGCGCTAACCGGCAAACAGCTGTACGCGCAAAGTCGAATAATTTTCCCTCGCATTCAACGTTGAGAGTCGGCGAGAGGCGGACGTATAGATGTCTCTCGGGCGTGGACACTTGAAAGCCGCGCGCATTGCTCGCCTCGTTGCAGTGCTCCTTCAAGTCGTTTTATGTCCTTAGTTAACTAGTTAAATAACGTTTTGTGTCTACATAACTCCGGGACGACAGGGAAGTGCGCGTAGATCCGATATTTCGTAGTTTTATCACCACAGCACTGTGTCATCGTGTCACGAGAAATGTCTTTTTCAAAGGCGAGGATTCAGCGTTTCAATGAGCAAAGCAGTAAGTTTATTATTTCGTGTAGCTTCTTATTGTTTATATACATACTTGCGGGGGATTATTCATTTGGGCTCGTGCGGCTCTTTTTGTCAGAACGACTTCGTATTGGGATTGTCATTGGCTGTATTAGTATTGGAGGAAACGTGAGTGGAAACATCACTTATGTTGCTTTTTTACCGATTCCTACGGGACATACATATATATACTTTATTCACCAACGAGCAAGAGATTGTCGCGGTTTTACTCTTACGTTAAGTACACAGCCATACGTCCGACATGAGCCAGGAATTACTCGCACTGTGCACCCTCGGTGCTACTGCAATTCGTGAGAATCGGCCCAGGCACAGATCATGCAATTTCAAAGAAAAAGAGCGCAGCTGCTGCTGGCCGCCTTTTGCATCAGAGCGAGAGGGTGCTGCGGGGAGGGTACCCCGCTCAAAGTTTGTCGGTTTCCCAGTGCCCCCCCCCAACCCCCCTTCCAAGCCCACACCACCCTGGCGGCTCTTACCTATTGTGTGCATACACATATACATAATGTTGTGTACGCGCAGCTACCGCGTTGCAACGAAATCCGTTTCACGACAGGACGCATGGGTACCTATCTGTAACGTTCGTTAAAGCGGTTAACTACGCGTTTCAATCTGCACGAATCGTGCAGTTTAAGTATATCCAGTGTTTCTCATAATCATTTTCCATCTTTTTTGTAGGCGAGGCACCTCCGCCGGGAGCGTACGATCCAAAGTTCGCTAACAAAATCAAAGGGTTCGTTATCGAGAAATCGGAAAGATTTCAGGATACCAAAAGTGCATCGAGCAGCGGTGCCGAATGCAATCTCTCCGTTTCCAGCAAGGGCGCTGCTGGAGTCGGTTCTGTTGCCACTTTTCGAACGGTAAGGAAACCTTATCACATTTTAGGCGTACCCCGCCGTGTGTCAGTTGTAGGACTCAAAAGATTTGATTCCTCATTAGCCAGAACGTTGTTTGGTACATATCATGTAATTTGAATGCAGCATGACGTCGTCGTTACACAATACATTAATTACAGCCTCAACTTCCGAGGAAACGTATTTTGGTAGCGAGACCAGGCAATACGAGTTGCCCAAAAAGTAGAACGAGGAGCGCAGTTGTTACCAAGGATTCACGCGCAAAGTATGACTCCAGAAACGAAATGGCTGATCTCAAAGTCGAGTGTCTAAACAAGGACAAGACGATACATGAAAATGAGAAACATATTGAAGAATTAAACGATGAAATACGAAAAATCGAAGCGGAAGTGGAAGACTTGCGCAAGAAGCAGGTCGAAGCGGAGGCGCAGTACAAGAACCACATCGAGGCAATGGTATCCGATTTACGTTCTTGGGAGTTTGCTACTAGATTACCAATTCTTATCGGTTCTTTTTTTTTTTTTCTTTGAAAACAGGCAAAATTGCAGCAGGACGCATTGCACGCTCACGATCAAAGACACAAGTCGGAGTTGCAGGCGATTCGCGCGGAGTTGGCGAAAACATTGGAAACGAAGGAACAGGAGATCGAAGAGCGACGGCTTATCGAGAGGGGGTTGCACGAGCGTCTCGAAGTCATGTCCGAAGAGATGAGACGTTTGAAGATGGAGCTGGAAGGAAGCAAGGAAAAGGAAGGAATTATTGAGAAATTGAGTAATCTAAAAGTGGAGGCCGAAAAGCGTGAGGCCATGCTTTTTGAAGAATTGAAAGAATCGGAAGAGAGAAAGGAGAGAGCATTTGCCGACTTTGAGCAGTATAAGATTACAAAGGACAAGGAATTGACAGAACTCGAAGAGCGGACAAATATAATGGTGAGAGATGCAAGATCTGCTCTCGAGGAGGAAATGCGTCTTTCCACCGAAAGATATAAGGCATGCGTCGATCGCATGGAAGCCGAGCGAGTGTCGTTGGAGGCGAAGCTGATCCACAGGGACGCGGAGAATGAGAAATTATCGGCGACACTCGAAGAACTGAAGGCTTCTGCCGAAACGCAGGTAACCAACGGAATTCTCTTATTCAATTTTTTGGAATAAAATAACGGAATAGAATTCTCTTATGCAATTTTTCTTTGTATTATCCTGCAGGAGAGTTTCAGTCAGAGTTTGCAGGCCGAGCTCGATCGCGCTGAGGCTGAATTGGCCGAACGAAAGGAGGAGCTTAGAATTTTAAAAGATCAAATCCGCGCTGAGGCTGCTGAAATGGTCGGCAGAAGACGACGGTCTGTACCTTCTTCTCGGCTGGACTGTATTGCTTATAAATTGTCATTCCTAACGTTGTTTGGGTCTATCTGTTTCGCCTGCTATTTAGATTCGACGTGATAATGGCTGAAAATCAGGCGTCGGTCGCTGCCTTGAGTCGACGTCTGGCACAGAGCGATGCCGAAGTTGAGCGTCTTCAACGTGAATTGGAATGCGGAGAAGCCTGCATCTATGAGCATCGTGATCTTTTGAGCGCGATGAGGAACAGTTCCAAGCTGGTGCACGAGCAGATGCACGATCTTATCGTTCAGTTGGATGCCAAGAGGGAACTGATCGATCAATTGGAAGCCGGCAGCGTGGCTGAATTCGAAACGCTCAAGTCTCTTTTCGGGGCGAAGATCGAGAGCTTAAAGTTGGTCGCCGCCAATGAAATGTCTAGATTGCAGGACGATTGTGCCAAGGAAGTCGTTCGAAGCAACGAGGTACGCCTCTCTTCTGGTAACGGTTGTCGCGTTGCCTTAGATATTGTGCTGACAATCTTTAGAAAACCATGGTATGATTTCTGTTTCCCTCGAAGCTACGACAACAGCTAGACGAAATGGCTGGAAAGATGTCCGAAGCTCGAGAAGCTCTCTTGAAACTCGAAGAGCAGCATGACGTGCGGGAGATTGAGATTTCAAAATTGCAGCTTGCGAAACAAAGGTTGGAGCAGCAATTGGAGAATGCGCATGACGCGACGGAAAATCGTCGACAGCTGGAAGAAGAGAGAGCGCGACGTGAAATGGCAGAACTGTATGACGTAACCTCTATGTACCTACCGCATATTACAGTGCGCTAAAGAGTCGAGTCTTTCATTTTTTTTTCTTGCGTTTGTTCCAATTGTCGCAGGGAAGTTAAGAAACTCACCGATAGCTGGCAGCGTCTTAACAAGGACCACAAGGAGCTCATGGAGAAGTACACGGAAATACTTGGACATCACAATCACAATCAAAAAATTAAGCACATCTCTCAGCTGAAGGAGAAGATCCATCGATTGGAGAAGGTTCGTCTTTGATTGTCGTCCTGGATTCCCTCATTAAACGTGACATATTTTTTCTATATCTTTTCTTTGAATCTTTTTTAGGATCTAGAAGCTAAAAGTAATCTCGCCGAGCATCAGCAAAAGTTAATCGATAGATTCAAGTCCGAGGAGAAACGTTGTTGTGTGGCCGTCAAGGGGAAGGAAAATATTCAAGTTTCTAAGCGTACGACGCCAGTTTCGTCCCCCCACAAACCCGCTACGCCTTTACGAGCTCGTAACGAATAAATACGTCATCTCCTATTCGACGCCATAAGAAATGGCGTTTACGTTTATATCTTTGCGTCTGTTCGTTGTTTAAAAATCTCAGAAATTGAATTATCGAGAACATTAATAATCATTGTCAAACATGTAGATGTAGTATCTCGGTCGATTATTTTAATAATTACATAGAGTTGACATTGGATGTTTTTGATTTGTACATTTTCTTCTTAAAATAAATACGAGAATAAGCCTTAAATTCAATTTGAAAGATTGGAATCGAAGCCATGTCACGTACCTTTCGTGTTCTCTTGTACAATGGTGTAACAGTGTAGTTTGATAGAAATGCGCATTACATGCGTGATTCTTATGTGAATTGTAACGGTAAATTGAAATTCAATTCTGCGAGCGGATGGCCAGGATTCGTGTAACAAAGGAAAAATGTGGCAATGTGCATCGGCTGCTGCCATTAAAATGTTATTGTCGTCGCGACAATGTACATATTATGAATGATAGTCAGTATTGTACGGTCCAAATGATCTCCCGTTACGTTCGCTTTCAATCTCGTTTGAGGTAACCCGCAAGGGCCGATCGTTCTGCGGTGCCACAGCGGCGGGTGTATTTGAATAGTTGTAAGGTTTGTCGATTAGCGGCGGGACACAGTAACGAATGAGATTGTCGATTGCGAAGATATTGGGTTGGCAACTAATTGTAAGTCATTGCGGATTTTAAATAAGAAGGAAACGACAAAATCCGCAATAATTTCTATTGCCAATCCAATACATTGGCGATCAAACGCTAGATTCGTAAATGACTATTTGCATGAGAGGCTTTTTAAGTGTCGGTGGCGATACGGTCGTGATTTCTCGTAAGACCGCTTCGACAGCTTCTTCCCACTCACGATCCTTCGAGTCGTCAATACCCATGACGCCGGAGCGTTTGAGTCGTGGCATCGAAACTATCGTGAGGACCCTCCTGAAACATAATTGAATTTAAAAAGTATGTCACGTAAAGTATACCTGTGCTACGTTACACGTTATATTATTATAGGTATATTATGTTAGGTTAGGTTAACGCGTGCGCTAAATGGGGAACTGCCGGAATAATTGCCTGAGATCAGAGTGTAAAGCCGACATGTCGTCGCCCGCGTGTTCGCCTATTCTCTTGAGGGTTTCGGCCAATGGGCCACTCAGTGCTTGAAGTCTTCTCCATGATTGAGCGTACTGTCTTCTGACAAGCTCGATGATGGTACTTGTCAAAGCGAGACCCAATAGGAAGTAGAGTGTACACAATAGAGCGTATTCCGGTTTCTCTGAAAACCGAGAGAACAGACATAGGAGTACATTTTTTTTTTCTTTTCCAATTGCCAATAATGCAACAAATATTTGGCATAGTGGGCACAAATAATCTCCGATACTTTTCGAATGTCTCTCGCGTTTCTCGTAGTTCGAACAGGAACCGGTGTTACAGATTGTCAGGTTAGCGATTGTGCGCGCATCCGGTCGTTGCGCCTTCAGTCACCACGGAATTTCCTTGACGAAAAGCGAAAAGTTTTTCGGATGTACTCACTAGGCACCAGATCGCCGAACCCAATGGTGGTCATAGTAACGAAGCAAAAGTAAAAGCTGTCGAAGAAGTTCCAGTCCTTTTCGAAGAGCATAAACATGGCGGCACCGCAGGCCAGATAGAGAAACAGGGATACGACTGCGGCAAACGCACCTGGAACGAGAGTGGGCAGGGCTGTACTTCGGGGTACGGGCTTGCGCGTTGAATTTGATTAGTCGATACCAGAAATCGGGCAATCCGATTGGTTCGAAGTATAATAAATCGAGAGGGCGATTTAATTATCAAGTCGAATATTTACCGAGCGAGCGTCTTCCAGCCATGTTCGTCGGCATGCACGACGAAATTGACGTAGGCAAATTGGGCGTAATTTCAGCAGCAATCGCGGAAACGGCTTCGGCGAATAGTTTTCCCCAACCGGCGATCACAGTCAACGTCAAGGGTATGCCGACCAGGGCGAAGAGGATGCAAAAAAGTTTGCCCCAATTGGTAATGGGAACGACATTTCCATATCCTGCGATCGAGGCGCATGGAAATTGAGAAAAAAGTTTCAATAAAGAATTCAAGAAATGGCAAGCGAGAAAATGTGTTCTCGGGTTTCGTTAACTTTCGCTACGAATTGCCCGCGTAGGCGAGAAAGATGCAAGTTTTGTAGCGAAAGGTGCATCCGATCACTTCCATGAAGTCTGGGGTGCGTGAAACGTAAGAGAACGGAAAGTTGGTAGGTTGGTAGAGACTTGCCGATTGTCGTGAGGACGGTGCTGGCAAAGAAAATCGAGTGCGAGACCCCCCAGCGCTCGTTAGGATCGCCGACGCTTCGATTCTTTAACATTTCTTCAATCTCTTCGGGAAGACCTACCGCGAGTCCAGCCTCGGCCGCCTCCTGAACGGCCAATTCGTAAGCGCGCAGCTTGACGTTTACCTGGAACATCGGCGCGTAATATAGGTTCCACCAACACACCACCATACACACACTCCGCCGCCGACAGGATCGTCCTCGTTCGCAGAGACCCCAATCAACTTACCAGGCTGTCCAGATTCGAGGCGTTAGCGTTATTGGTTATCGTCCTCACAAGATGTTTTCTCTCGGAGCAAAGAGTTTCGCGCAAGCGAGTCGTCCTCGATATTTCAGCCGGAAGTTCGAGCTCTCGAAATACCTGCACAACACAACGAGAACAAGGACAACAGAGGTAGCCGCATATTGGTACGTATCAATAAGAATAATGAAGCAACATGTCCAAAAGCGAATATGGGTCGGAGTCAGTATTGAGCTCTCTTGTACCCAACGAGATCTCCTCTCCTTCTATCTATAAAAGCGGGAGCGAATGTCTTCCCCGTATTAGATTGACGAGCCTTTATTCTTTCTTATCTCGCGTGCAATCAGCGAGATCAATTCGACCAGCGAACGAAGAATCTATGGGACACGACGTCTTTTTTTTATTTTTTTTTATTCGATACTCTCGTTACAGGGAACTACGTCAAAGATATTGGATGATTTCATGAATCGGAGACAGGTGCCATCATTAAAGAAATGAAACTTAACGTCATTAATATTGCTAAGATTCGGAATTTCCGATTCTTTAGTTAGTTTAAGATATAAGGGCCATACTGCTTCGCTTAGCAGAATATCGTTAAATCGCGTCAGGCTTCAGCTGGTGCCTTCGCCATGAATAACTCTACCCTGTATGTTTACGCTATCGCGCGAGGGGAATTCGGTTTGGCTCTCGCGTCGCCGAGTTCAATTGAGTCGAGGAAAATCATGACATATCATTTTTAGACACTTTCTCTCGCTATTTCTCTCTTTGCGTGTATGAATGGTGAAAGTCGACTATGCGTCCTATGATTAAAAAGAAAGTCAGGTTTTGCGATTACGTGTGATGCTATAATCTATGACGTTGAAAGTTTATCATGTTTATCATGTTTATCATGCGTCGGTTGAAAGACGAGGAGACATCATTGTGAATAGTGTGCGAAAAGTTGAAATCGTGGCGTAAAGAGCGCGTGCAAGAAGCATATGGAAGACGATAACGAGAACCCGGGGGGGGGGGGGGCAGTGGAAGTAACGCGAATAAACGATTACGCGTTCGGAAAGACTTCCCCGAAAATAGGAATTACTTAAAATAGGCAGCGTCGGTGCTCTGGCGTCGAGACGACGGGCGTTGCGCATTTTGCCTTTTGACAGGCTGTTACCCGCGATCGTAGAGACATCAAGCATATCGAACGAAATGTACGCGGACGGATCGAAATGTTGAATTGAATTTTAGTGGGATTATCCTTTACCCATATTTACCATGCCGCCAATTCCGGTGTAGAGCATCAGAGCAAGAAGTAAGCCAATGGGTTCTGCAACGTGTTTCAATTTTTCAATTGACGTCTCGCGGAAGATTTCTTTCCAGCCTCCGTCGAGTACTCTCGCGTCATTGGAACTTTGATAATCTTTCCTTTTTACTGCACATGAATTTTTCTCACATTTACGTTCAAGTGGAATTTCAGGATCCGCGTTCTCATTGTCGTAACGCTGGCGTCTTAGTTCCGTTTTCTCAGTGATTCTCATAATTCACTCGGCACGAATCAAACGAAGTTGCAGTTATGCAGTTCTTATCGACGATTCTTTGTTACTTTACTTAATGCGCTGGAGAGAATCTGTGGCATCGCGATCGTCGAAGAACGTGGGAACCCAACTGACGGAAATACTTGGCCCTGGAATCTGGCAACGGAGAGATTGCGCTTTTGAGTTTGCAAGAAGTTTTTGGTTGCACGCAGTCGCGCGGTGACGTACTCTACTCGCTCACGTCTGCGTTCCCATAGTGCACATCGTGCAATTACCAGTGTGTATTTCATTGTCTTATTTTAAGAAATAAATTACAAGTATTTTTGTTTCCATGGAATCAATGGACGTGCGATTCATAGGATTTTATTCAAAGTATTTACGGTAACCGAGTGTTTTGTACATAATGGAATGTGTTTTCAATTAAATGTCTCTTTAAATGAATTACTATTTCTTTATGTCCGTGATATAATATTTATTGTAATGTAAGGTGGAAAGCTTAATCAATGGATGCACCAGACGATCAGCAACTGAACAGTCAATCCACGTTCGAAGTCGGTTCCTCGCTAGGGCCAGTTCTACGTAACGTCCCCTAAGTTCGGTCCAAGAATTCCAAATTTGTACTCAGGATGATATTGGAAATTTACGAACACACAACACAATCAAATACACTTTGTACGCGAAGCTACCGTTCACACTGAATTTTCAGTTAGCATAAGGCTGTTTTCACAAAAGTACAGAATTATTAGGTATTTAATAGCATTCATGTGGAGCGCATGTTCATGTAAATTGCCTCCCCACAAGATCGAGGCTATCTGGCTACATAATCGGTTACGAAGTGGGGGGCCGCCATCCGTGTCCCGCGTTCGAGTTGGGGGATCCTAGGTTAGCGTCGGGGATACCATGAAGTACCTCGGCCTCATCTTGGACAGACCCTGGCGTCTCGACAGGCACTTTGACCGACTCTTCCCCCGGATTGAGGGGCGGCTACCAGTCTGTGTCGCCTGGTTTAGTTCGCGGTTTCGCCGGTAAGGGGGCAGCACCTCCTGGGCGAGTGTGGAGATCGAAGAGTACACCTACTTACTTACCATTCGACCACTACCTACTTACCATTCGAGCACTGCCATACTTACCGGCCGTCGCTGGCGGCAAAGTAGGATCGCAGCGCCACGGTACGCGTAGCGTTCCAGTACCTTCTATGGCGTCAGTCTCGCAAGTTGCCGTCCAGAGTTCCTTCTTTGTACCTGAAACAAATAAACTGCATTGTGTAAAACTTACCTGTGTGTTCATCTCAAATACCTCGGCGTGACTAAGCAAACGATATTTGTGTATGGTTTCTACGCTATTCGCTACACGAGATAAGTGGCGTCATCTCTCAGACAATCAATGAACTTCTTTCGATCAAATAATTCCGAAATCGCTTCGTCGAAACCTCAGTGGGTCAATTTTTATTAAAGATTTCGAATTAGTTCGCGGTTTCGCCCATAAG
>JARQSV010000526.1:144955-182762 GCA_030142285.1 Calameuta idolon | reverse complement strand
ATTTGATCGATGTCGATATGCATAAGGAAGGCTTTGGATTAGGAGGGGGTTAAATGCATCGGCAGGAGTTTTGGTGAATTTGGATACGTGTTATGGCGTGATCATCTTGTAGGTAAAGTATGTGAGGGAACAGGACATATAGTCTATAGGAATCCGACGCGCGTGATTTCTGCAGTGCTATGCTAAAAAGCGCTCTTTGGACTTCTCGATATTGGGCATTCCGTTCAGCACTTTTGTCTGTGCCGTTCTTACTCCTTTCTGGCATGATCTCTCTTTCTTTCTGCTCACTTACCAGTAGTATCGCCGCGTAAGTGCGATTCTTTGAAACGTGACAAAATGTGATATGTCGGTAATAATATAATGATGTCCCTTAATTATTATAATCTATATCCTAAATAAGTAACCCATTTTCGTCGAAGGTCGGTTACAATCGTTATGGTCCCTGACCCTTCTCTAATGTGGGTGTTGGAAAAAGGGGGGGGGGGCAAAGGGTTGCGTTGCGTCGGACGTAACAATGCTAGCCGTGTAATGCCCGGACAAAAAAACTATATTTCAGTTCTACAGGACGGAAAAAGGGAGCATTGTCAGAAACGACTGATTTTAACTAATTTAAAAGAAACTTATCGTATGTTCAAAGAAAAATTTCCACAATTGAAGATTGGCTTTTCAAAATTCAGTGAGTTGAGACCCAAACAATGCGTTCTTCCTGGCGCCAGTGGAACTCACAGCGTTTGTGTGTGTACAATTCACGAGAATGTAAAATTGTTGCTCGACGGTGCAAGGATAGCGCATCTCACAAAAAAAACGCCACAACCTTTGAACGATTATAAAGATTGTCTAGCTCGAATGATGTGGTCTCCGCCAGCGACGGCCTGCTATTTATCGGAATGTGCAGATTGCCCAGGAGTGGAAAATTTGATTGAACAGCTGAGAATAGTATTCGAGACAGAACTTATAGACACTGTCACATACAGGCAGTGGATATCGGTAGATCGGAGTAATCTAGAAATTATTCAAGTTCCAATAGAAGATTTCTTGGATAAAGTTCGGACACAACTGCATCCCTTACGCACGCATGCATTCATTGCTCGGGAACAGTCGGCATATTTTGGAGAAAGAAAAATTACAACCAGGGGAATGCTTGGTAGTGTGCGATTTCGCAGAGAATTATGCCTTCGTAATTCAAGATGCAATTCAGGGCATTCATTGGAATAATGATCAGGTGACGTTGCATCCTTTTATGGCTTATTACCGTGAAAATGGAGAACTGAAACATATAAATTACATCGCAATATCGGAATGTCTTAAATACGACACCGTTGCTGTTCACCTTTTCCAAAGGAAATTTATAAACTTTCTGAAGCGGGAATTACAAGAGATACATAAGATCATTTACTTTTCGGATGGTGCTAGTGCACAATATAAAAACAAAAAAAAATGTTTGTCAATCTGTGTTTTCACGAAGAAGACTTTAAAATCAACGCGGAATGGAACTTTTTCGCAACTTCGCATGGCAAAGGACCTTGTGACGGCATTGGAGGAGCCCTCAAAAGATTGGTAGCAAAAAGTAGCCTTGAAGTATTGCAAGATCCCATCACTACCCCGCGAAAATTCTTCTCATGGGTTGTAAATGAAGCTGAGTTTTTTTCAGCTCGATTCGCTGAAACGAAGGTGGTACATACGTGGTACACTTACTTTTCACAATATACAACCTATTTCAAAATCAGAATTAATTCCAAAAAGATATTCGAAAGCAAAAAAATTCGTAAAGGCTATTGTTTATAAAAACGATCGTTCGTAGATACCATATATTGCAACTATTATAAAACCGACCATTTTTTTTAATTGAGTTATGACGTATTATATAATATCGGGACGAAGCATAATTATAATCATACTATGTAATAAATAAAAATATAATCATATAGTTACAGCACTTGTATAAATTTAGAATAGATAGTATTTTAGGTGTAACTTCGATATAGTATTAAGAATTCATATCATGTAGTTATATAATACAAATAGTACAATAAACAATTTAAATCAACGGAATCTGTTAGGTAATGAAATTTGGTTTTCAATTAACATTCTTCCCACTTTATGTGTGCTTGATGTAAGATTAATGTATCATTAGCTACGTCTCAACCTGCTTCTTCCAAGCTACACGTTATTGCCTACTCCACGCCGCGCACCCGACAGTTGGATTCTCGGCGTGTGCACGCGCGCCTCCGCTCGATTATTAATATTTAAAAAATACTCTCCATTAATTCTCCAATTTGAAACTCACCTATCTTATAGAAAATTTATCAAGGAATACGCTCGTATTTTTTTGGGAATTTTACAGCGCGGTTTTGATAATGAAAATCGTGTTTGAAAATTAATTATTTATAACAATCTTCAATTGTTGCTATAATAAAATGTGTAGCAGCATGAAATGGAAGCCCAATTCAGGCTCTTTTGAATGAGCCCAGGGACAAATTGATCAGACAAATAGAACCTACGATATGGATATTTGAAGGAGAGCGTGTGTGGCGGTTTTTGGCATTTTGGGCAATTTTCAACTTGGAATAACTTTTGAAATATTTAAGATAAAAAAAATTGTTTGATCAATTTATTTCACCCATAGAATCCGTTAAAAAAAATTCACAATAATCGAAAGGATCGATGAAAATTTATGGTCGATTTCGTCCGGTTTGACGTGTTTTTACTCACATACTACATCCATTCACAACTACATTATTCCAACTGTCATTCGGCTTTTAAGTTTCTTTTGAGACATTCTTTGAATAAAATTTTAAGATGTAATTAAATAATACGATACACCTTATTGAAGTTTAATCAGAGTCCGATTCATCTGGTTGCTGGTGTAATCCATTCGTCAAAAAACTCGTTTGAGTGGCGATTGTGTCTCCCACGTGTGAGTTGGGATTTCGTCAAATTAATTCTTTCTGTATTAGGGATACAATCCACCGCCCTTAAGTCGCCTAATTTGTAATATTTCATAAATTAATAATAAGATACTAGAATACTAGATTTTAAATGTTATAAAAGAGAAATACCTGAGCTAGGCTTTTAGTTCGCCTCGTGTCTCGAACCCGTGTTATCGTCACCACGGTTAACAAACGAAAGAGACGAATACTGGATATTCTTATCCTATCTACCTATACGATCGTTTAGGAGAGGGAATTATCGACTATGGTGCCATCATTCCTTAAGTTTACGAAATTATAAGATTACTATGTCTCTATCGATAAGTATCGTTACAGAAGAGAAAGACTGAGTACGAATAAAATAGACAAAAGTGCTTTCTCGACCTATGTGAAAAATACTATGGCAGGGAAGTACAAGGGACCAGACTATGTAGAGAATAGATCTGAGAAAATTTATAAGATTATCATGCATTCGGCCCTAGCTGCGGGGGCGAAGATTGTGAACTCTGGCAAGATTATATTACGAAACAAATGTGAAAGATGGTGAAACGATGAGTGTGCTAAAGTCCTAAGCAATAGAGGGATTGGAACTTAATGATTATAAAAAATTCCCGAATAGTGAAAGTAAAAGAAGATATGAAGAATATAACAAGGAAGCAAAAAGACGCAATTCAGTAAATCCACAGATGGGCATGATTAGAATCTGGCAAGTAGTTAAGTGTTTTGTAAAAAAATCAGCAAAACATGAAGACAGTATGGGTCGAAGAAGAAAATCCGGGAACGCTGGAATATGTGGACAGTCTACCGTGCTGGGATGACTCAGAGATAAAAGTGGAGGTAAAAGATGAAGAAGACAATTTTATATCGGGGGATATAAGGAAGGAAGAGTTCAGCAAAGCAATTCATAGCCTCAGGAGAAATGCGGCGGTAGGACCGGACCTGATTAGTAACGAGATACTGAAGGAGTTACCTATCGAGGCTAGATCCAGAATGATTGACGTGTTCAATGAGATTTTGAAAACAGGTGATATATCTGGAGCGTGGAATAGATTTAATACCATCCTAATTCCGAAGCTTAAGAAGATAGCTTTCAGGCCAATAGTTCTTGAGTCTGCAATAGCAAAGGTCTTTGAAAAAATAGTGCTAGACCGACTTGAGTGATGGTGTGAGCGGAACGATATACTACCTAATACGTATACAATTCGGTTTCTGGCAAGGAAGAGCTTGTATTGATAATCTGACAATTCTGCACACAGATATTATGTTAGCGTTGGAAAGGAAAAAAATGTTAGGAGCAATTTTCTTAGATATTAAAGGAGCATACGATTCGGTCAGACCAAAGATCCTGTAAGATATGCTGGACTTGGGAATACCATCTTGCTTAGTGACGGGTATCTCAAAGATGCTCAGTAGGAGGGAGGTGCAATTTTTTATGGTAATAATATATTATAGAAAAATTGAAAATAAAAGAATGAATATTGGATTGCCTCAAGGCTCAATTCTTAGTCCGCTACTTTTCAATATACATATATGTGAAAGACATTCTGAAACATATTGGTGACAATTGGAGGGCATTACAGTATGCTGATCATATCGTCATTTACCACGTTGGAAAAGTGGCTACTAACATTTGTGAGGAATTGAAGTTGGAACTTCTGAAACTACGAGACTGGCTGAAAGAAAGAGATTTTGAAATTGCGCCGGAGAAATCCGAATTGGCACTGTTTTATGAAGAATGATCAAGGGAAGACTGGCACAATTAAAACGTATAATATGGGAACAGTGTGATAAATTGGTTCCCAGCAATAAAATTTCTAGGGTTATGGATGGACCACAAGTTAGGATTGAAGATATATATTTCTAAACTGATTGACAAAGTCAAGAAATCGACTATCATCCTGAAATAATTAGCAGGAATAAAGTGGGGGGGGGGGGGGGAGGGGGGGGGCTCACCCAGAATCACTGTTAAATGTGTATAAAGGTCTAATAAGACCCTCCATAGACTGGGGCTCCTCTCTCTATGGAAATGCAACCAAGGGACTGTTAATCAGGGTGGATCGGGCCCAATATGCTGCTTTGAGAATTGTGATGGAGCTGATTATCTCTTCGCCGAGTAACACCCTCTTAGCTCTATCTGGTGAAATGGATTTATCCTCGAGAAGGAACCTATTGACAAAAAAATTCCTGATTAAAGCCGCCTCAAAAAAAAAATCACCAGATTAACGGGAAAATCCTTAGCCTTAGTAATAGACTGGGAAAAGTATGTAGTACGCAAATTTGTAGGAATGAAATGATTATGAAAGCATGGGAAGAGATTAGGAAAGACTATGAAAGTACCTTGAAGATGTGGCTACCAGATAATGTTATCTTGAACTGGGAATGTCATTTTTCGGGAATAGACATAGATGTTAATCGTTAAAAATGCTAACAATCCCTATGGAAAATTGAATACAATTCTTTCTAAGGAATATAACGACTTTAGGTGGATATTCACGGATGGAACGAAATTTGTAGAAATTCACAGAACGGGGTACGGAGTGGTGGAATTGAAATAGGACTGAACCTGGGAAGCCAGACTCAATGATATAGTAACGATCTTTTTTGCGGAAGCAAGTGCGATCCTTAGAGCGGTTGAAATTATTGAGGAACAGAACTGGCAGAAATCGGCGATACTGATGGATTCCTTAACTGTGATTAATAAAATTAACAAAAATGAGTATGATAAGAAAATTCATCCATTGATTAGAAGAATCAAGTCTATGGCAGCCAAGATTAAGGGGTCGGGAAAGGAGTTGACGATCATATGGATACCGTCATAGTGGGATAAGAGGAAATGACTTAGCAGATGAAAAAGCGAAAAGGGGCGTGAGAGGTGAACATTGTGAGCCAAAATGTACTTGGGTAGAGTATGCAAAGAAGTATAAACAACTAGCCAGTGTAGAGGCTTGGAATAAATTGAAAAATGAACCGAATTATAAAGGAAAATACTTTTTTAGCAGATGGGAAGGCGCTCTGGATAAGCCCTGGTTCCTCAATATGAAGATGGGAAGAGTGAATGTATGCATTATTAATAGATTAAGATCGGGTCATTGCTGTGTTGGAGAACATTTCCACCGAATTGGCATAGTTGACTCATCGGTATGTGATTGTGGGGCTGACAACCATAATGTCAACCACGCGCTATTAAACTGCGCCTTAAACAAAAAGGAGTCAGAAATATTTAGTGCTAAACTTAATAGAATGGGTATACTTCCATCACTTGAGATAGGGAGCTTGGCCTTCTCCAAGGATAAGGATATATTAATAGCGCTATGTGAAATTTTTAATAGTATTAGAGAAAAAGATAAGGATAGATTTAGTTTTTAGGTTATAGTAAGATAGTCGTTAGTTTGTTGTACTGAGTCCTATAGATGTCTGTTTGTGATGTTAAGTAGATTTATGCTGATTGAATCCAACAGTGTGAAGCAAGTCCTGGTTAGAAGCAAGAGAAAGGAAAAGGATTAAAAGGAAATGTGGCTGTGATTTGACGAAATACAGAAGACATGACTAGTAAAGCCGAGTATCCGAAAAAGAAGAAGAAAATAGCACTAGCCTCGGCGGTTGGCGGAAGGCCAGTTTGAAATACAAAGAGAAGAAGCTACGCAAAAGGCCGGTTCACATGGGAGACGGCTCGCTAAATCTAGAAGGAAATCTACTATATACCAAAAACGGAAAAAAGCAAAGGATACGGGAGAGAAGGGCAAAGGAAACTCAATCATACGATAATTATACTCACTCAATTCATAACAATAAACCCGACACAATAAGGCACCTTCACTCACTCTGAAGATTCGCACGCAAAATCGCAACACACTCTATCGCACTGTAACTTGGCTCGAAGTGAAGAGGTCTCGCGGTTTCCGATCCTCGCTGTTTCTTGTTGGTGGGTCTCGTTGATTGGTCGGACCGCTGGGTTGAGAGGGCTAAGCGCTTCTGCATTGGTCGGCAATTCGGGCATGGTAGGATTCTAAGTTCCTTAGCTCGCCACGGTCCTAGCGGACCTTCCAGGGCCTTATGACGAGGGCGCGCTCGGTACGTATCTGCCACCTAGGGTGCATTATTGAAAGCTAAGTAGATTTAAATGAATGTCCTTTTACATGCTCATCTCCTAGTCACAAATCCTTAGTTTAATTAATAAACCCTTATATGTTAAACCTACTTTTATATATATATACTTATTGGTCGATGGCCTTTTATGTGTGTATATGTATATATTCTAAACATAGCCTTAAGTCACAAGCATTACATTAAGAGAAATAACTAATTAATTGAGCGTCTGTTTCTCCCTTGGGTTTTCCCTGGATTCCCCGAGAGCACGGGCAAATGCCAGAAACAGGAACAATCTGAAGGACAGGCCCAGGATAATGGACACGTCCGCCTCCAAAAAATATCTGTTTAATGTACGGTTAAAATGCCGAGTGTAATGTTCCATGTAGATTTAGTAGACTCTCTAGAAGTACAAATTGTTAGGGGAACATGCGAATGTTCAACGTGATTCGAAGATTAAGAATAGATTTCGAATCTCACTTTTTGTGTAGACAATGAGAAACATTTCACGAGCCCTGCTCAGAGATTTTTTTCTATAGAACCGTATTCAAGCACTCGACCAAACATACATATCCTAACTGTAGCCCTTCACCAAATGCTTTACGATTCTTAAAAAGTCTCGAAGCGCGCGTGAAGGAACCCAAGGGTTCTTCTTATTCTTTTCCGGATACTAGGCTTTAGTTCCTTGAGGAATAACTACCAGTCACTTCTTCTGTACTTCGTCCAGTTGTAGACCCTTCCCCTTTTTTATTTTTTCCCCAGATTTGGATCTTTTCACCAATATTAACTGATTGTTCTTTTATCTTTGGATCACATCAACCCTACTGGACAACACAAATAAACAAACGTTTTTATAGAACAAATAACATACAGACATATAGCTTACATTAACCTAGAAGGTAAAACCTTCTTTATCTTTCCTCCTAATGCTGATGACGGTTTCACACAGCGCTTTTAACACTTCTTTATTACTACAAAAGGCCAAGTTCCCAATTTCATATGGGGGGAGGAGACCTAATCTCCTCAGACTTCTAATTAGGGAATCTGACTCTTTTTTATTTAAAGGACAGCTTAATAATATATGATTGACATTGCGATTATCAACTCCACACTCGCTGATCGGCGAGTCCGATATGCCAATCCTATGCAAATGTTCTCTGACGCAGCAGTGGCCCGATCTTAATCTGTCGATTATACATACTTTCTCTCTATCCATCTTAGAATTAACAAACCACAGAATATCTACAGCACCTTCCTATCTATTGAAGAAGAATTTTCCTCTGTAGCTCGCTTCAGTTTCCAAGTTGGTCCAGGACCTGTTGTCAGCCAGCAGTTTGTATCTCTTTATGTATTCTGCCCATGAGCATTTCATGTCGTGGTGGTCAACTTTCGCGTCCCTCTTTGCTATTTCACCAGCTAGTTCGTTGCCTCTTAACCCATGATGACTTGGGATCCAAAACATTACTATCACCTTTCCTGTCCTTCTAATCTTGACTATCGTTGATTTAATTCTCTTGATCACCGGATGAATTTCTTTATCATATTCGTTCTTGGTTAGGCTATTGATCATATTTAAGGAGTCCGATAGAATGACCGATTCTTGCCAATTCTGTTCCATTATAATTTCGACTGCTCTGAGAACCGCACTTGCTTCCGCAAAGAAGACAGAGGAAAGATCATTAAGTCTCGCGTCTCAGGTCCATTTCGTCTTTAACTCAATTACTCCGTACACAGTCAAGGCACTACTTGTCTCCTTAGAGCCATCAGTGAATATCCATTTGAAGTTCATATATTTCTCCAAGAGAATTGAGCTCAATTTGTCTTGAGGATCGTTGGCATTTTTAATAACAATGCCACT
Organism: Calameuta idolon; assembly: GCA_030142285.1. Classification (NCBI taxonomy): domain Eukaryota; kingdom Metazoa; phylum Arthropoda; class Insecta; order Hymenoptera; family Cephidae; genus Calameuta; species Calameuta idolon. The sequence goes on along the minus strand of JARQSV010000526.1, from coordinate 173,888 downwards.
TTCTGTATCTGAATCGACTCTTACAAAGTGGCTTTCCCAGTCCAGGATGATATTGTTAGGAGACCATGTCTTAAAGATGTTTCCCACATCCCCTCTGATTTCCTTCTACGCTGTCAAGAAGATGCTATTCTTAACCGAGTGCATGTGTATTAAATTCTCTTCTCTGTTACACAGGCTAAGAATTTTCCCATTGAGTTGGTGCTTTGCTTCGAGGCTGTCTTGATCAGGAACCTCTTTGTTAGCATGTTTCTTCTCGTCGTCAGGTCCATTTCACCAGCCAATGCAAGTATGGTATGGCACTCACACCACCATTCCAACCGATCCAACACTATTTTTTCGAATACCTTTGCAATTGAGAACTCAAGTGCTATTGGTTTAAAGGAGTTCTTCTTGGCTTTCGGATTTAGGATGGTATTAAATCTATTCCAAGCCCTTGGAATTTCGCCTGATTTCAGGATCAGGTTGAATACGACAGACAATCCTTCTCTAGCTCTACTAGGTAACTCCTTTAATAAGTCGTTGCTGATCAAGTCAGGAACAGCTGCAACATTCCTCTTGAGTTTATGTATAGCCTTATTAATATCCTCCTTCCTGATAGACCCCGTTAGGAAATTTCAATCTTCAGTTTTAACCTCCAGCTCTATCTCTTCATTATCCCAGCACGGAAGGCTATTCACATATTCTGAATCTCCTCGACTTCCATCATCAGCCTGGGCAGCGTTTCCATTTCGCTGATTCTTATCAAAACCTTTGACAATTTGCCAAATTCTGATCATGCCCATTTGTGGATTTATTGAGTTACAGAACTGTTTATAGGATTTTCGCTTCTCCCTTCTGAAGGTTTTCTTCGCAACTCTATTGCATTCCTCGTACCTTCTTTTGGATTCAACATTCAGAGCTCTTTGAACTTGCTAAGTGCTTCACGCCTATTGTCTAGGGCTTTCGCGCATTCACTATTCCACCATCTATCGCTCTTGTTTCTTAGGACAATCTTGCCATGGTCAACGACCTTCGCCCCCGCCGATAGGGCCGAATTCATGATGGACCTGTATACTTCCGCGTATTCGTCCTCAACCTCCATCAGATTCATATTCTCCTCAGCCAGCGAACTTTCTAGATAAGACACAAACCTACTTTTGTCCATCTTATTCGTGCTTAGTCTTTCTCTGCCAAGAGAAATCCTGGGGCTCCTACCCCTGATCGTAAAGATTATTGGGAAGTGATCACTGCCATGGGAATCATTCGAGACTTCACACAGCCCAGAATCCACTATATCCGGGGAAACTATAGTTATGTCTGGAGCGCTACGTCTTCCTTTCCCATCGAGTCTTATCCCCTTTTTTTCGTTAGCGATCTTGAATGCAGAATCTTCAATACACGTGTTTAGATGATCCCCAGCAGCGTTCCGTAGTTCACTCCCCCATGCATTATTTTCTGCATTAAGATCTCCACAAAAGATGGAGTTTGAAGTGGGGATAGCTTGTAGAAGTCTAGTCCATTTTTTTTTTTGGAAGTAGATCTTCTTGCCACTAGGTCCCTCACAACCAAAGTCACGTCCTCTGAACACAGCACACAGATGGACAGACCCGAGCCCCTGGGTCTCAGTTGGGGATCAGTTGGCAGATCTGACCTTGATAGGACTTGTATATCCCGAGGTTTCCAAAACACCAAAACACCCTTCAAGGTCTTAGCCTGAAAACCAGGCTTTGTTGAATCACAAAATATCACAGATAGTTTCTCTATGGCCTCTGTGTAGATAGCGCAGCTAGGTATAGTTAGTTAACAAATAACAAAGACATGCAAATAAGTACCTAACCGGTGAATAAATATAAGAACAGAAAAACGTAAGTGAATGTGAAAATAAATATATAAATAGATAAATAAATAAATATCTTTCGGACTCGATCATTCACAATACCAAGACCAGAAACAAATTGACCAATCCGGCAGAATTACTACCACCTTAATCTATATACAAATTAAGGAAAACCCTGACTCTGGCAAATTTTACTGCCAGGTTTGATTAAGGATCTATCTAATCTAACCTAACCCTCCTCGCATGTCCGATAGTAGGGAAGAAACCAGTAATAAAGACATAACGTAAAATTCAGAACAAATATATTACCTATCCGAGTAAGCAACCGCTTTCCACCCTAAATCTAGAACTCTTCGACGTTAGAGACATCATATATATACCTCCGTTGTCTCTGTATCCAGTACCTTTCCACATATAATTGATGTCCTTCTAGGGAAAACCGCTGTTCCAGCATACAGTTCGTTAGATTATCCTTAATCTGATCCATGATGGCCTGAATTTTTACTCCCGCAATATTGTTAGCAATTTCCGATGTCGGCCACCTCTCTAACAGTAAAGTGCCTGCTGCGTTCATCCCTGGCCATTTTGAGAGCCTCTTTGTATGCTATGTTGTTTATAGCCATAAGCTTCCTAATCCCTCTTTGCTTCCTAAACGACTCACAGTCCCGATCATCAGTTCTGCGTCCTCACATTTTACAGTTAATAAAATAAGCGGAATCCTCTAGACACTTCCTCCTTGTGCCTGCCACCACAAAAAGGGCATCTAATTTCACTATGACAGTTTGCTGCACTGTGACCAAATCTCTGGCAATTTCTCCATCTAATCATATTCGGGATGAATGCGTCCACCCGCATTTTCACCGGCCAAATGCTAATAAATTTCGGCAGCTCAGTACCATCGACAAAGATCTTAACCGCTGAGGTTGGCACAAGTTCTATCGAGTCATCCCCTTCATATCTCCTTTTCATGATTCTCTCCATCCTCTTAATATTTCTCCCATCAAAAGACGATTGCACAATGCCCTCAGATAAAACCTTCTCACTCAATTCTGGATCAATATTTCTTATTACTCCGATTCTCGAGGCTCTATAGTCCGGAATTTATGCGATCCACTCTTTGTTATAGTTGGACACATTCTCAACGAAGGTGTTATAGCATTTGCAAAAGTTAGAGACAATTTAAATATGCCACTTTTCTCAATCGAAACCAGGTCCTTGACCTTTGCTAGATCTCTTCCAATGCTGCAGGGGTGATATTTTGCAATATGCTTCTCCTCATCCTCGTTTCCTAAAATCACTATAAACAGGGCCACACTATCCGATGAACATCTGTTGCTAAGTTGATCCCAGGTCTCGTTTTTTCTAGCGTTGTTTCTGGTGATAATTTTCTTTTTAGGGGATATGGTATTAGATTCACTACCCCCATCAGTTTCTCTCACTCTTTTCATGTTCAATGTCGCCAAAGATGCGTCGCGTTGCATCGTGCTGATATTGGGCTTTACCTATAATGACAACACTCAAACTGAACAATATTTCTTAACACTTAATTTAACTTAATTTAGCTAACTTATTCAACTAGATAACTGAAAGCTTTTGCAGTTAGCCAAAAACTTACCAACTAGACGAAACATATACAATAGACGAGCACGTGCCACCACCTTCTACTAAATCCTACCGAGAGTAGTATAGCTGTGCTGGTTCTAGATACAGATTCCTGCACCGACATTTACCGACACTCGAGAAACTTCGAAGCTGGCTGTCTGCGCTAAGTTGGCAATGTGCGCGCCTACATTTTCCGAAAGTGACGTCATGAAGATCCCTCGATTCCAAAAATTTTCGCTCCATTCGGAGAATTTTGCGTTCGATTCTAGGAATTGCAGGTAATCGAGAACCTTCTAGAAACTTCGATGGTTCGCGTCCGTGCTAAGCTGCGAAGGATCGCTTCCAGAGCCGGCGGTCGTCTCGCGTGACGTTTTGAGGCAGGTCCTTGCCCCCCACCCGGGATAGCCTTCTAGAAGCTTCAATAAACCCCCTTCCTCCCTCCCCGGGGCGTGTAGTTGCCCAATATAGCCTTTTATAAGCTTTGATGTACCCCCGTCCACCCTCCCCGGAGCGTGCATATTTCAGACGACAACTTTCAGCGGTTTTGACCCCGAACGTTATCTCGCAGAATTGCGCATCGAGAATGCAGGCCTCCGGAATGCAGCATTGATTTCAGGAAATTCGTCGGCTCTCGTCAGCCATTCGATTCCAGGAAGCTTCCGTGCAGTTTCGTGCAGGTTTTGAACGGCAGCACCCGTGCCGAAGCTTTCTATGACTCCCCCGACCCCCCATGTAGACTTCAGGCGGTAGCCGGACACTGCTTTGATCTTGTTATTCAAGGTATCGAATTACTCGCAGAAGAACTCGTCGGAAAGTTCGAGCGTGTTAGGTTTTCTCTAAAAAAAGATTGCGGCAAATCCACGAGATACTAATATTGTGCTCACTGAATCCAGCCATGTATTACGGGTAAGCAGTATACGTACCGTGGGCAAGTCAAGGATAGTAAAAAAAGTAAGAAAAGCGATCGAGCAGTAATTTGGGTTTATCATGTAACAATCAACACAGAATGACACCAATCAACAAACTTAATATAACGATTACAATCGTGTCACATACCGCGAAGGGCGACTATACAAGGTGTACTTATCTATCAGTCCGGTCACACGAGTCCAGCTGCTTTGCGCCTCTCACACACACTGCCCCCAGACCGCGTTGGCCTCTCTCCTCCCCACGCCGCCATCCTTCCTCTTTCTCTTTTTTTTTGTTCTCAAAACAACCCTACCTCGCTTCTGACCAATCACCGAGGGTTATAAGCATACCACTTACCTTCGATTGATCTTGAGTTTTCGAAACTCATCAATACTCTAACAAGCGCAAAGTGCGCGATTCGGGCAGGTGCCTTATCGCTCGAACCGATGGAAAAAAATTTCAGGAAAACCTTGAAATCTTGGTATAAAAGGTTCATCAAAGCATCAAGTGCATTATTATTGTCAACAAAATGGATTCTGCAAAGTGTAAAAAGTTGATTGAGATTATGGAAGGTGTTGCCACCTCGCTATCGGAGACACGTGAGTGTCGTCCCCGAAATGGCGGTTCGGTTGCCTCCGGTATCTCCCTCCTCCGTGCGTGACGTGCGAGCCGTTTCGCCCGGCAGCCTTGCGGTTTTCTTCTTCCACTCGTCGTTTTGGGACCTCTTCTCGCAGCGGCCTCACGCACTCTTGAGAGCTCGCCTCCTCGTTGCACTAGGGACCGCTTCTCGCAGCGGCCTTGCGCTCTCTTGCGAGCTCACCTCCTCATTGCACTAGGGACAGCTTCTCGTAGCGGCCTCGCGCTGTCTTGTGAGCTCACCTCTTCATTGCACTAGGAACCGCTTCCCGCAGCAGCCTCGCACTCTCTTGCGAGCTCATCTCCTCGTTGCACTGGGAACCGCTTCTCGCAGCGGCCCCGCGCTCTCTTGCGAGCCCATATTCTCGTCGCACTGGGTTGAGAAAATTAACCAGACCGGAAGCTTTAACATTCTGACCATCGATTCTTTATTATATGGTAGAGAGAATGAAAGAAAGTCGAACAATAATTCGCGCAAAGGTGGACGACGGAAAATTCTCCAAAATGCAAAGCAAAAAAAAAACGAAGAAAAACAATTATCAACTGGAAAGAAAAAAAAGAACGACAAAAAACATTAACCATAACGACCAAAATGGGGAGGGGAGAAGGAGAACGGCGCTCGGCGGTCGCGACAGCGTCCTATCACGCACTGCCCTCCGCTCAGCCCCTCCGGTCTGTCCCCCGCCACCGTCAATCAGCTCCCCCTACTCCTGGGCAGCATGGCGTTCAGCAACAGAAGGGGCGTATAAACTTCTGAAGAAAAGATCAACGATTGCAGAAATTAAAAAGTGGACGAAATTTGGAACTCCAAATATCAGACTTTTAAATAAAATTTTGAGAAACGTTACTCTTACGATCGGAGAGAAAACCAAAATTTTAACAACTTCGAAAAAGAGGCGAAGGAGCAGCGATAGAGAGAAGAAGTGACAGAGTGCGTTGGGACGAGTTGGAATCTGCCTTCAAGGGAAGAATAAGGACTGGAGTGATTGCAAATTTGCGACACAAGGACCTGGGCCGTTTCCTGGAAGATTCCAAAAAATTGTTCACTGCTAGAGTGAAAAACACGCTTCGAAAAGATGGAAACTTGAAAGTGAACGTCGTCTTGTGTCGCAAATTCGAGACCATGAAAGGTAGTGAGATTGTCGAGGAACTATAGTTTTTTAATACTAAGAACGAAGTTATTCTACCGTCCACCGATGTCAGTGAATGGTTTAACACAAATGTGAAGTAAAAGTTATTAGCTAAGGTCGAAGACTTTCAAGAGAGGGAATCAGGCTAGTCATTGATGGAAATTATAAACTTGGCGGTGAACATCAACAAATATATTCCGATACACGATGGCCTGTTTACCTTCATCGAACTACCAAAGGATGTGCAAAATAAGAAAGTAGTTGTGAACATTAGAAATAATGACCCGTATTGCTTTCTCTGGTCCGTTACCGCAGTTCTTCATCCAGCTAAAAATAATGTAAGCTCTATCAATTTGTACCCCCATTTCAGCTCAGTGCTAAGGTATGAAGGTTTAAATTTTCCTATTAGTTTAAAGGATATTCCAAAATTCGAAAAGATGAATGATTTGGTAATAAATGTTTACGGAATAGATTGCAATAGTGCTAATGAAATAGTACCAATTTATCTAACTCAGCAAAATTCAAATAAAAAAGTAATTCACCTACTTATGCTAGAAACGGATATTTACTCGAATGGAGATGATATAGATTTCACAGATTGTAATGTTTACCACTTTGCTTGGATCCGAAATCTATCTCGTTTATTGAGTTCTCAAATTTCAAAGCATGAACATCATACCAGATTGTGCGATAGATGCCTATGAAAAACATAGACTCGACTGCATAAATATAAATAAATGTAGAGTCGAATTACCAAATGAAAAGGACAAAATTCTAAAATTCAAAAATTATAAACAGAAAGAAGCTGTACCGTTTGTTGTATACGCTGATATTGAGTTTATGTTAGAGTCAGTTTCGGATATTTCTAAATCGTTAAACACAACGATCTATCAGAAGCATGTTCCACATAGTATCGCGTATTATTTAAAATGTAATTTTGATGACTCCATCTCCAAATTTGAAGCCAGTCGTGGAAATAATTATTGTATAAAGTGGTTTGTGAACGAATTAAAAGAGTTAGCTCAATTCGTAGAATTTCACCGTAAACGTAACGTGTCTATGGAACCCTTGAATTTCGAACGAAAAAATGAATTGTATTCTACACAGACTTACCACATTTGTGAAAAACCGTTCACATCTCAAGATGTAAAGCATCACGACCATTGTCATTTTACGGATAAATATCGAGGTGCTGCGTATCAGAGTTGTAATTTAAATTATAAGAACTTGCATACCATTCCTGTTGTGTTTCATAACTTATCTGGTTATGATTCACATTTCTTGATTAAAGCCTTAGCAACATCCTTCGAGGGTTCCATGAACCTATTGCCAGTAAACAAAGAACGTTATATATCCTTTACGAAAAGCGTTAAAGATACAATTGTAAATTTCAGATTTATCGATTCATTTAGGTTTATGTCAAGCAGTATTGACAAACTAGCCTCGTATCTGAAAAGTAGTGAAAAATTAATCGTTATCGTTCGTAAGCATTACAATACTGAAGAAGAATTTAACTTATTAACGAGAAAAGGTGTTTTTCCTTATGATTACGTGGACAGTTGGACAAAACTCGATGTCGAGCAATTACCGCCTAAAGAAAAATTTTATTCAGAATTAAATAATGAAGAAATTTCAGACCCAGATTATGTACATGCATCTAAAGTTTGGCAAACTTTTCACATAAGAACATTGGGTGAATATTCCGATTTGTATTTGAAAATGGATGTTTTACTTTTGGCTGATATCTTTGAACATTTCAGACGTAATTGCTCCTCTATATAGAATTTAGAGGAGAATTGCTCCTCTTCATTATTATACTGCACCAGGCCTTGTTTTTGACGCTATGCTCAAGTGTACCGGTGTTGAACTTGAGTTATTAACCGACGTAGAGATGTTGTTATTTATTGAAAGAGGTATTCGAGGTGGTGTAGCTCAATGTTCAAACAGATATGCGAAAGCGAACAATAGATTTATGGGTGCAGAATTCGATCCAAGCAAAGAAGAATCATATTTTATGTATTACGATGTAAATAACTTGTACGGTGCAGCTATGAGTCAATTTTTGCCGTTCGACTCTTTCGACTGGCAGAAAAATTTTGAAAAATTGCATATTTGTAATATTCCCGATGATTCTCTTACGGGCTATATACTCAAGGTTGATATGGAATATCCAATTGATCTTCAAGAACTCCATAGAGATTTACCTCTATGTCCGGAGCAGTATACTCCTCCAGGATCTAACAAATCAAAATTGATGACAACACTCGTCCCAAAAGAGAGATACATAATTCATTATCGAAATTTAAAACAGTGTTTGAGATTAGGTACGAAATTAACAAAAATCCACCGTGTTATAAAATTTTGGCAGTCACCACGGCTCAAGAAATACATAGATTTACACTGAAATGTGAAAAAAGTCGGATAATGATTTTGAAAAGAATTTCTTTAAACTTATGAATAATGCGGTTTTTGGCAAGACAATGGAAAATGTAAGAAAACAAAAAGATGTTAGACTCATTACGAAATGGGATGGAAGGTATGGAGCAAAGGCTCTTATAGCGAAACCAAATTTCCATGGTTGCACCGTTTTCAGCGAAGATATTATTATAATCGAGCTATGTCGTGTTAAAATTAAGTTTAATAAGCCAATTTATGCAGGATTATCCATTCTCGATCTTTCCAAAATATATATTTATGACTTCCATTATACTTACATAAAGAATACGTTTGGTAACCAAGCTAAATTAATGTATACTGACACTGACAGTCTTCTTTATCATTTTACCGTTCCGAACATACATAATTATATCAAATGTGATCTAGATAAATTCGATACCTCGGACTATCCCCCAGATAATGTTTACGGTATACCACTAGCAAATAAAAAAATGTTGGGTTTGATGAAAGATGAAAACAATGGGAAAATTATGGCTAAATTTATAGGATTACGAGCAAAATTATATTCTTTCAGAGTGCTAGGAGAAGACAAAGCTAAAAAGCGAGCTAAGGGGTGAAAGAATCCACACTAAAAACAATCACTTTTAACGATTATAGACAATGTCTTTCAAATCATACAATTTTAGTTAAAACTCAAAATTTAATTCAAAGTAAAAAACATAAAGTTTATACCATGCAGCAACAAAAAATAACACTGACCTGGAATGATGACAAAAGGATCATTATTCCTGGTACGACCGACACCCTTCCATGGGGTTGTAAAATGTAAGATTTATATATAATAATAAGAATGTAAATATTCTGTACAAATGTAAGAAAATATAACTAACAAGACGTAATAAATATTTTAGGTCTGGTTTATTCAAACACTTTAAAAATCCGACCTATTGACCCAACTATTTGTGCGAATCATCGAAACCTAACCATTTCACAAATAGCTTGTTTCCACATTTCTTCAGTATCTTCTCCACAAGATATATGTCGGGATACTTGAAGCTGGTAAGTTCATGTTCATAGAAGTCGCCTTCGATGGGACGATCCTGGTAGTTCTTGAGATTGTACGTCACCGGATCAGTATTCTTCACTCGACTTACGCTGAAAATTTCAATTGTCCAATTGGGTGTGTAGCTTTTCTCGAAAATATGTTTAAATTTGCTGATTCGTACTTTGTCACCGACTTTAAACTTTGATCGTTTAAGTGTGGGCTTGACTCTAAATTTCTTATACACCCATTGTAGTAATTCCCTCTCGTTACGAGTATTCACACCTGTCGGCTTCATACCAATGGTGTGATGTTTACTGTTGTTGTAAGAGGATACCAAGTCGGATAATATATCCAGCCAGCGGTGATTGTCCTGTAGGCTAAACTGCATCCACATCTTACTCTTCAGAGTGCGATTAAAGCGCTCGCAGGTCGATGCCTTCAAGTTACTGAATGTCGAGTACAGGGTAATACCGTATTTTCGCATAAGATCCTTGAATTCGGAATTGTAAAACTCACGGCCTTGCGTGATTCGACCCTACGTCAATATAAATCTCATAGCTGCCGTCACGTCTTTAGCGTTCTTGCTCTTCGTCGGCACGGCCCAAGCAAACTTTAAAAATATATCGATGACGGTGAGCAGATACTTGTATCCGTGGTTCACTCTGGCGTACGGTGACATGTCAACGAGATCCTCTTGCCAAGTCTCGTTAAGCCCGCGCACGTCAACATTTCGACGCTGATAATTCCTCCTGGCAGATCTATGTAGTACTGTTAACTTTTTTCCATCCATTTAGCAGTGCACTCAGCCTAGCGACCAGCTGGGAAATGATCAGAGAGTTGCGAATAGCCAATTCTTGTCCTGGCTCGATATCAGCTTGCAGACGTTTCAACGCATCCATCGTCATAGAATCGAGAGACTGAATCATCAAGTTGTTGTTATCGATATCATTGCGCATTCCAGCAGTCACTCGAAACACGGTATTGATATCCTGCTTCACTACAGTTTTCATCAGATTCAAGGTCACAGCATCGTTTTCCTCCTCGGGATTGGCGACGTTGCACAGCCTCTTGTTATCAGTATCGTAGTGTCCAGCAGCAGTGAATTTGAATCCAGCACCAGGGAGACCATGGCTACTCGTAACCGCGGTCCTGCTACTCAACTGACGTCCAAACACGTCAACGCTCATATTCAAAGTGGCGATCGTGATCGTTTTGTCAAATTAATAAATGATACCCGCCTCACGCAATTCTTCAACAATCGATACGATTTCGTTGGAGTGATTGGGGTTACCAGCTTCCTGAGACGCAAGGAGCAGACGAAGGCGATCTACCAGTTCGTTGGGATCATCCTAGTACACGTAATCCGTTCGTCCGTCCTTGGCAGCGATCATGTACCGTGGTACGATACCTTTACCCGTTACAGAGGACTGTTTGATCAGTTTCGCAATAGCGTTATTAAATTTGAAACTCTTGCTCTTACGAATTGCAACATCAGGTTTGTAGTACTTTCTATGTGCATTCCTCGTTAAAATAATGTTTTTGTAATTGTCCAAGTCATCCTGGGTTATACTAGTCTCGTCAGGTACCTTTCTGAACAAGAGTTCGATTAAACCCACAGTTTTGAAATAACTCGTATCACCTATATGAATTCGATCACCCTCGAAGCTGATAGGTGAATCGCCTATCATCAATTTGTTCTTGGGGAGTTTACACACACCATAGGTAGTATCCAATTGTTTATTCTCCCTTGATAGCAGCATAGCAAGATACTGTTGGATCGTTCTGATCAACGGATACGTTTGCGTCATCATTATCTCCTTCTTCATCAATCTGTTTGTCTTCTTCTTCTTCCTCTTCATCTTCATCTTTTACTTGCTCATCATCGCCTTCGTCGAAAGAATCATTCTTTAGCGACTTGAAGGAGTCATCGACCGTTCTAAACGTATCATCCGCTTCTACGTTTTGCTTTATTTCATCTTTAATCTCGTCTTTGATAAGATTATGCTCCGGCTGAGATGAAGTCACTAGTTTCTGCAGTGGAGTCACTACCGGTTTGAGGACCTCACTCATCGTCTGTTCGACGTTCTCTTTACCCAATTTTATCATTCTATGCTTTTCGCGAATTGCATCGCTGGCTTTAGCGATTTGACGTAAGACGTCTTTTTGCTCCTGAACTTTTCTACGGTGCATGTTGTCGCTGCTGAATACAAAACGTTACTGCATTCATTTTTCTCAATGATCATCATTTATGCTCATGAAGCAATCGAATCCTTTTCTGTATCTACCTCCGTCAAGCTCACTGTCCTTATCGATTACGAGAAGGCGGCAACCTGGTTCGTAGCGAACGTAATGAGTGCCAAGTCGAAACTGGGTATGGGTCTCAAGAAGAAGAAGAAACCAAAGACTGTAACTCTGAGGAAAGTCATCGAGGAAGTCAAATGATCGATGATTTCTAGCAACGATGCAGGAGTAGCTATCAGATCTGCTCTTAAGGGTGCACAAGCTGCCGTGAAACGAGAGGGTGGAAAGCGCAACTTCCGCACGCTGCGGGTTGTACCCGTGCTGTCCAAAATCGGAGGCTTCCTGCCGTTCCTCGTCCCCGTGTTTACGGGCCTCAGTGCCGCTGGACCGGCGGTGCTGCAGGTATAGCCAAAGCCGTGAACGATGCGAATGCAAACAAGGAACAACTGAAGGAAAGTCAGAGGCACAATGAGACGATGGAAGCCATCGCATTAGGCAAAGGACTATACTTGAAACCTTACAGAAAAGGACTAGGCCTTCATCTGAAGCCAAAAAACTTGAAGTGAAACTACCACGCCGAGCGTTGACCGATATGGATCTGCTTAAATACGCGAAAATCATGAAGATTCCACATTTTCGCGGAGTCTTTATGCGGAACGCTATGCCGAAGGGTGGGCCGTACAAGTACGAATCGGTAATCGTCAATCTCGGTGAAGAAGATGGTCCAGGAACACACTGGGTCGCGTACAAGAAGCTGAATGATCGAGTCATTTATTTCGACAGTTTCGGCAATCTTCGACCACCGCTAGATCTTATCGGATATCTTGGTGTTGGTAGTGTAAAGTACAATTTGTTACAACGAAGCGATATTGGTCTGGGAGAAGAAGACTAATTTGGGTGCTTTACAATGTTTAGCAGCAAATCCCAATAGTCCATTTATATTTGTCTTAAGCGACGATAAAAAATCTGATAACATGAAAGTATTCAATCTCTTAGCCAGCTCCGCAGGTATATACTCTATATCTATACATCTCACAAATAATTTAAACTCATGTATCATATAATTATTTCACATGAATTTATGTTCACAGTATCTGACAGATTTAAAAAGAGGCAGAAAATAAAATTGGAATTTGGTGATTTGCAGGGAACTCAAACAAGAAAGGTCAAAACTAAACAAGAAATCATGGAAGTTACTGAAGACATAGAATGTATAGCATTGGAAACATCAGTTTCCGGAAGTTTAGGTAAAAAGAAGAAAAGGAATAAAAAAAATAAATGTTCTCAAAAATACATTGAAGCTTTGTATATATAAAACATAATGTTACGTTATGTTACATTATGAATTTAACATATCCCTATATAGTAAATAATGTCCCATTATTTACCAATCTACCAATCACGATTACCAAGATTTTTTTAACAATCTTTTATTATCAGGAATTTTTTCTTTTCATTTCATGTTTTAAAGACAGATACGTCATACGGAAAAGTAGATTAGGACGTTAAGATGAGTGTTCCCGAAATGACGTTGTAGTCTAAGTGTTTAGCCGAGTTTTATTTACAATTACAAGGAAAATATGAACCTTTACTTGGAAATAATAGACCATCAATTTATATAAAAGCTATCGAAATTATGAGGCTGCCGTCACATGGAACGTACTTTGCGTACGTGTCACTTGCGGCAACAAATCACGGATTGTTGTTAGGGTTCCGATAGATAATAGAACGGAATTGCACGTTCACGATTGGCTGCGCAAGTTACGCGTACGCAAAGTAGGCTCCATGGGAAATCAGCCTGACCGTCGAGGGACTAGTTGAAAAAATTCCCTAGCCAAATTTGTTTTACTTCCAATTACAGGAAAAATATGAACTTTTTCTTATAATTAATAGACCATCAATCACCGACAAACGATTCTACATCGATTTATATAAAAGTTAATTGAAAATATGACGATGGAGGGGCTATCTGAAAAAAATTCCCTAGCCAAATTTGTTCTCATAATTTTACATAAACAAATAACCGTTAAACGTTAAAAATAGTTCACTATTCATCGACAGACGACCAATAAACGATAGCGATAAAAATTAGTTCGATCGGCCGTGATGAGGGGCTAACTATATGTAGCTAATACAGGATGCTCACGAAAAGACACAATTATGAAGTGGACAAACTTTCATCTTTTTATCGAACTGGACATTCGAGTGCATGTTAAATCAATAACAGGAATGTTATGTGCATTGTCGGATTTCCCAATTATTATAAATCTCAATAATAATAAGTACAGATATTTTTAAGAAGTACAAAATATTTCGATCATATTTTAATGTAAGCTGTTGAATACTACAATCTTTCCAGACTCGCCGGCATTATACATTGGCGAGCAGGCCATTACGTTGCATACTGCAGAAGACTGGATGGTTGCTGGGAATTGTGGAACGATCTAGACACAGCAGTGAAGTCTTGTAGAGCGGATATACAAGCAGTTCCGATTGCAGTTATATATATTATAATACAATAGTAACCATATAAGTGATGATAATATATTTTTAATTTTCTTTTTATTAAATAATAAATTGTGAGCTTTGTTCAACAGCTACATTATTATTACGTTATAATTTCTTTTATATAAGAAAGTATTGAGATGCACAAATTAACGGCTAGTCCCTATCGCTGTTTGGCACAATAGGGTAAGTGTAGTCTTAATTCGTTGCAGTTTTCGATAATAAATATCGAGTCCGAAAATACTGTGATTTGTAAATTCAAGTGATACGTCATGAATAAATGTACACCGCGATATGTTCCTATTACCATATATATTGTAACTTGTCAAATATCAGAATGGTCTCGTATTAATTAAATGTTGAAATTTGGATAAAATATTTAAAAATATATTGTTTGGAAGTATTATCCCACATTTTACCGAAGAAAAAGAATAATTGAGAAGTCTTCGTCCTTGCTTTTTCGCTAAAAGGGATACTCATGACTGCTTTTAGCGAAAAAATGAATAAAACGAACACACGCATTATTAACTATAGCTCAGTCCTCCAGCAGAGTGACGAAAACTATAGATATGTTCGAAAATAAGCCGACAGCCCTGAAAGCATCCTGTATCTCATTCAGACATATTCAGACAGATTTACGAACAACACCATCTTATCACAGACCAGCCTCCGAGTGAAATTAATTCTATTTCCTTGGCCATGGCCGAAAAAATCAGTGAAGTAACAATGGACTTGATTAACGAATCCTTTATTTCAACGGAAGAAGAGTTGATTCTGTCACATGAATCAGATAGTGAACAACTATTCGAAGAGGTATGTTTCTTTGTCTCATTTCATAATGCTTTACAATTAGTATTCTGTCGGTTAATTGTAAGTTCCTAATTTCGTAAATCATTCATCAGTGTGCAGATGACCCAGCTCTAGATCCAGAATATGACCCGAACGATTACAAAGATCCTCCGCCGGAATATATTCCGCTGGAATATAAAGCCAAAGTTGTTGCCCTTGCCGAAGCACATCCAAAATGGAGTTTGGTTGCACTCCGAAAAAGGGGCGCTTCTCGATTGAAAAGGAAGGACCATCTCCAGCGATGGAAAGAAGACGTACAAAGTGGTGGTACCAGAATCGACAAGTTGCGATCGATTGATTCGCAAACTTTCGAACGGTTTCAAGAAGCTAGAAGTTGTTTTGAACAGGTGACTACGAGGACACTTCAACAATGGGCGAGCGCAGCAGCTTTCCCTTTTTTGTCCGACAAATTTCGTTTTGAAGCCAGTCGTACATGGGTAACAGTTTTCAAACGACGACACAAAATACGACAGCGAAAAATAACGAAATACGTAAGCGAAAGAGACGTTGCTACTCTGCAAGAAACCGTGGAGATAGCGGAAAAATTTCGCACACAAACGAGATGCTTAATTCCTCGATTTGATTTAGATTTTGTTATAAACACGGGTCAGACGCGTATTAGTCTCACATTCGTATACTGCGGAGTACACTGTAACTGCGTCAGGCCAGCTCCTTCCTCGGGTAGTCATCTGTCTGCAAGAGACATCAAATAAATTTGGCCCAATTGTTTCTAAAACCGTTGATAAATTAACTGCAGAGTTCAAAAATGTCGTTGTAACTTGTTCAAGGATAGGATCATAGGAACTATCTTGAAACAGTCCTTGTTCCTTATGCGAAGGATAAGAAGTTCTTGCTCATTATTGATTCCTGGGTGGGCAAACAGACTGTACCATGCATGACGACGTTTTCGGGAATGAGTCAGGAGAAACGACGTGCACCCTAAAATTTATACCAGCAAAGTGTACACCTCTTTGTCAACCGTGCGATGTGTATTTTTATTTGCAAGTAAAACTTTTAATAAAGCGCATACAAAACGCTCCTGCTTTATTAAAAGACCAAAGAGAAGTAGCATCGCGTGAAGATTCGATTAAAATACAGTCCGTGGTTCATAATCAATTAAGCGCTCCAAAATTTAACAATATGCTGAAATATGCATGGTTCGCCGCAAAACTTACTGAAGAAAGACCTATGTTTTTAAATGTTAACGAAATATGCTTTCCTCTGTCACTATCAAAAGAACATTGCCATTGCAACGAAGTTGCATTCATAAAATGTGCATGGTGTGAACACAATCTATGTTTTCCATGCTTTTATGACACATACCATCCAAATAAATGTAAAGGCTAAACTTTTAGTGATAGCGAGCAATAAAAAATAATTGTACACCTAACAATACGCTTTGAATCTTTATAACCTTTTCCAATAAACCAGTGTCTGATAATGAAAAATAATAGTGTTCCAATCATCTTATTTCGTACGTAAATTGACAAAATTGTTAATAGATAAACATGGCTTGTCGGGTAGCAAAAAAAGAATAAAAATAAAAAAAATACATGTGGTGAGAGAATCGAACCCTGGCCGCTCGAGTGGTAGTCAGGCGTGCTGCCACCGAGCTACGACGCCTTCTCCAAAACATTGGCAGCGGTGCAGGTATATGAGTAGTACTGCGTTTTTCAAACCGGTTTTTTTCGAAAACGGGTCCGAAGTGGGTCCTGCTAATTGGCCTGTAGTTTGTTATTACAAAGTACTTTCCTACCCCAAAAGGGCTCTTAAATCCGTGACCCCAAGCTCGCGTCCTCCCCTTGTAGGTAGTGTCGTCTCCTGTCTCTTGTCCATGTCCTCGTATCGGTGTGGTCTATTGTGTTAAACACGTGGGTCCGTCTTGACCCCCCTGGACTGAGGTGGTTTTTTTTCTTTCTTTCTTTTTCTTTTTCTTTCTCTTCTCTCGACTTTTCAGTGAGGGTTTGACGACTGTCTTCCTGAGATGGCAGATAATGATGCTTTAAAAAATAAAAAGAGAGTTAGGGTTTCTCCGCCTTCGACACCTGATGAGCCATCTAGTCTACCTCCTTATAAAATATCTTCCTTACCTCCTTCCAATCATAGGGAGAGTATTTAGTCCCAGATCTCAAACCGTTACCCTAATAATGCCAAGGCGCCGTTCATCGTCTACATCTGCAACAAAGATACCGCAAAAAATATTGCGAGATACCACCCTTTCTCTGTTGCGAAGCGTCTAGCGAGTTTTTAGGGCTTACTCTCTGTCTCTAGAAATGGTCTAGATAAGCTAATTGTATCCTTTGACTCTTTCTCAAACGCAAACAACTTCGTTGACTCTATACAGTCGTCTGGAAATGAGTGGTTGGCATGCGTTCCTGATTTTAGAACCACAAAGGTCGGTGTGATCAGAAACGTGGACCCTGAACTTTCCCTTGACTGTATCCGGGAGGGTATCGTGCCTTTGTCTGAGGACTCGGACTCCTAAGAGGTCATTATAATAGAAAGAATTTTTCGTACCACTATAGATACATCTGGTTCCAAGGTAAGGGTTCCTTCATCGGCCATCAAGGTGGTGTTTGCCGGCGACACCTTGCCGAAGAGCATTAACATCTGGCTAGTAGAATGCCCCACTGAAACTTTCATTCCTCCAGTGATACGGTGTTTCTCCTGTCAACGGTTTGGTCACGTCTCCTCTAATTGCAGGAGTTCTTTAAGATGTGCCAATTGCGGCGAGGGCCATGCTGATAACGTATGTGGATCAACGTCTCAGTACTGCGTTAACTGCTCTGCATCTGGTCATCGTGCTGACTCTTTTAGATGTCCGTGCTTTACCCTACAAAAACAAGTCAGACGGTTTATGGTTGAAGAAGGTGTTTCATACAAGGAGGCAGGATTTAAATGTGGAGTTACCTCAAGGCCATTCCTAGCTAGTACCCATAGTCTCACTGTGTGTAGACGAGGCCTCTGAAAGTAATTCAGTCTCTTTATGTGACAATGATGGCGACTCCCAGTCCACTCAACCTCCTAAAAACCCTGTAGGCAACCCGAATCCTATTACCGCCGTCACTCTGTCTATGAGCCAAATTGGTAACCTCAAAGAATTAATTCACCGGGAGATTATTAAAAAGGTAGACTCCATAGTGAATCATATTGAGGAGGGAATGATTAGTCTGTTGAATGACGGATCAATTTGTGAAACCTCTATAAGGAACATGTGTTCTGAAGCATTAGAGATCTGACTCATGCTTCCTGGTTATCTTTAAGTCTAGCGACTGACTGTGATTATCTCGTTATTTGTTTATATTATTGATTTCTATTAAAATTTGGTAATTCTTTCTTAGATATTTTATTCTGTATTGTTGAATGTTATTAGAATTTGTTAATTTTTTCTGAGTTATTTATTAATATTTATTGTTGAATACTACTTGCATTTGGAAAGATTTATGGACTATTTATCCTTGTAAAGAGAGCTGTTTTGTTTGGTCATATTTATTGGTTGTTGTTACGGTTTTCTTGGTGTGTTAACGATTTAGTCAAATTATTAAGTATCTCTCTTGAGATTCATAGCAATATTCACCTCTGATTTCCATGATGCCTCCAAAAGAAAACCTCAATATTATGAAGTGGAATGCTCGTAGTCTGAGGTCGTGGATGCAGGTCATGAGTTCGAGGTCTGAACTGCAGATTCTTGCCAAGGATGCTCACGTTCTGTGGATCTCGGAGACTTGGTGGAGACCTGATCAACAAGTCAAAATTAGGCACTTTAACACCATTAGGAAGGACAGAAATGATGGAAGAATCGGGGGCGGAGTAGCAATACTTATCAAGAATTCAATTCCGTTCCGCTCAATCGATGTTTCCTCTGCAAGAACTGGTGGAATTGAGGTGTGTGATATTGAAATTTTACATGGTCCCATCTCAATTCCTCTAAGGATCTTTTCTGTATACAGATCTCCTGAGTGCTCCATGTCTCCATTGGCTTGGAAGTCCTTTCTAGATCCGCTAGGGCAAAACAATATATTATTATGTGGGGATTTCAACGCTCAAAACCCTGCATGGGGAAGCTCTTATTCCAACTTAGCTGGCAATAACTTGATAACCGCTCTAAACAATTTACACCTTTCCGTTATTAATAATGGTAGTGCTACTAGAATTACATACCCTGCACAATCCGCCAGTGTTCCCGATATCACTGTGGCTTCTTCGGACATCCTTCTGTCTCTGAGGTGGAGGGTTATGGACGACCCAGCTGGAAGTGATCATCTCCCTATTCTGATCTCATTTAGCTCATTCCACATCGTTCCTGCTCCTGGCCGGCCTAGAATGAATGTGGATGAAGTTGACTGGGGCAAGTATGGACAGTGGACCAAGAATATTCCACATCTAATAGATCTTTCCAACAAAGATCTCGATAAAGGTTATGGGAAGTTTACCGAGCATATTCTCAAGTTCGCCGAAAGATCTGGAGCTCGTCGTGCGGGCGGGAAATTGCGTAATCTTATGGCTTCTCCAGCCCCGTGGTGGAATTCTGAATGCCGTAAGGCGCTTGCAGAAAGGAAGTCTGCCTTTGCCAAAATCAAGGCTCACACGACTCAACAAAACTTGGATCTGTATAAAGGAAAACTTAAAAATTCTAGATTAATTTTCTATAAGGAAAAAAAAAGAGTTTTAGGAACTTTTGTAATTCAATTAATAATCAAATGGACCTTCCTAAAATGTGGAATATTATCAAAACATTTAAATCTAGAGCTTTAGGAATGCAATCCTCTAGTCATGGGAATGATAATCCTGCAGCCTTGGATTTTGTGGACAAAATCGCTCCCCCATTTATCCTTATCCCTCCTCCTTTATCCTTATCCCTCCTCCTTTATCCTTATCCCTCCTCCTTCATCGATTGTATCGGGTCCTACATTAGAAGTGTTCTCGGAAATACGCCTAGAAGAGATAATTTCGGCCATTAATAAAATCAAAGTCAAATCTGCAGCCGGTCCTGATCTCATTAACAACTGTATGATCAAACATTTACCTAGGGAATCTCTCGAGACGCTGTGTGAGTTGTTTGACGGGTTTTATAAAAGTGGTCGTACTCCATTAACCTGGAAAAACTTTAACGTTATTCTTCTTCTTAAACCGAATGGTGATAGTTTCAGACCGATTGCCCTTTTTTCTTGCCTCCTTAAACTCTTTTAAAGGATATTACTAACTAAAATGGAATGGTGGATCGAAAACTGCTCATTAATCCCCAACAATCAGTTTAGCTTCAGAAAGGGCAGATCATCTTTGGATAACCTAGTCATCCTTAGTTCAGATATTTACCTATCCTTTGCTAGAGGGGAAACCTCTTGGAGCAGTTTCTCTGGACTTGGCGGGTGCATATGATAACGTTCTCCCGCACATCCTTGTCCAGGAATTGAATGATATCGGCCTTCTGTCTAATATCGTGTCGTGTATCTCCTCCATTCTCACCTCCCGAAATGTAGATTTCTACCATGGTTCATCTCGTATTGCATCTAGAACAATGGAAATAGGGTTACCACAAGGCACAGTGCTCAGCCCTCTCTTATTTAATATATAGATTAGGAAAATTTTGTCCAATGTGGGCTCTCAATGCCGGGCATTGTTATATGCCGATGATATAGTTATTTATTTTTTTCATAAGGATCCTGCATTTATCACTTCAGTTCTGAATTCTGCTCTAGAGTCTGTATTATTATGGCTTAATAATATTGGCCTTTCCATCTCTCCTAGAAAAACGCAGTTCACCCTATTCTCACGGAGAAGAGAGAACTGGCATAATTTTTCAGTACTGATCGACAACCATCCGATTCAATCCGCTTACAACTGTCACTGTTGTCAACTGGCTCATGCAACAGAACGCCATCTATTATACTTCTCACAAACTTCATGCATGGCTTATGCTTATCCACACTACAAATCGCACATCTCTCCGCATTGGCTATTCAAGGAATCCTATGACGTCCTGTGAACAGCATAATCTCTCTTACCTGACCTTAGGACAAGTTACTGGCACATCTCCTCATCGGAGGAGGCAGCCACAAGGAAAGGAAGGAAGTTTTCATATGAAAACTCATTGGTGAATGCCGCTGGAAGCTTGGGCGCGAACCCCGAACCTTTCGGTCGTGAATCCGCTACCACTGGGCTACGTTAACCACTGGGCTACGGCCATCCCCCATAATCTCTCTTACCTGACCTTAGGCCTAGTCACAGACCACTCATTGGAGACACGGCACTCCCGTGTTGTTGTAGACTGTTAGCACGAGAATAGTCCGTTGCAGTGTCAACTCCCTGGGCCTAGTTACTGGCACATCTCCTCATTGGAGGAGGCAGCCACAAGGAAAGGAAGGAAGGGGAAGGGAAGGGAAGGACACCTTTTGTCTTCTGCCATGACTGAATTAACAAGTGTCGTGATCAGTCGTGATCGCGATCATTTTTACAAAACATATTGGTTGTAAAGTATAATCAGTCAATACTCATTAACGGCAATTTAATGGGGAATGAGAAAAGTGCCCTGAATGGGCTGGAGATTGACGAGAAAGCTGTGGAAATTACAGACTTTTGGCTACATCATAGTGCAAGCGTAAATGGGTCCACTCCTCAACAGTTATCAGTTTTTATTAGTGAGCCTTCTCTGCATTCCACTGCTAGTTTTGGAAACCCATCGCCTTTGGAAAGAACCGCAAAAGTATTATTTTATATGTATATGTAATTTGAATTATGCAAGTTATCAGTGATTTTCGGTTTATTTTGACACTTGAATATACATAACCTCACTGATTTAGCTTGAAGTTTTTGAGTTGTTTCTACTCTATTATATAATTTTTAAAACTTAGTTTAACTTCATATTTTAGAATTTAATGCTGTATCGGCATCCATGTATATTGAAGTATATATCTTCATGGCACAAAGGTAGTAAGTTTCTACTTGCAACTGAGGAAGTAAAGCCACTAGTGCAAGTTATTAGTACACAAACTACGCTTCAAATTTGCATTGGACTGCACAGTATCCTTCGTGCTCTGATATTTCTTCATGAAAAGGCTCTGGCTTCGCACAATAATGTTTGCAGCAGTTCCATCTATGTGACTTCTGAAGGATTTTGGAAGTTGGGTGGCTTGGAATATCTTTGCAGATTTACGGAGTTGACCCCAGCATATTTGCAAAAGACAAGGAATTATCGGTATGAAAAGGCTATTTCTCCAGAGGAAGATGGAGCCAAGTCAGCAGTTTTATTGGAACCTACTGCTATTGATCAATTTGCGTTTGGTGTACTTGCTGAGGAAGTTTTACGATTAAAGAACAATGGTATTAGCTCCAGTACCAATCTAAGTAGTATATTTCAATACATTTGATACATTTCATATTACTTGAAATGGAAATGGTGTTCTACTTCTATTTATATTATGTAAATTGAAACGTCATTTTAGATTCAATGAACAGTTTAAATATGCTTGATAATTTTTAGATGATGTGCCAGCTCTAGCTGAGTTTAGAGAACTATGTAAACGACATTTACAAAATGTAGAGCCTTCACTGAGAACAAAATTATCATCTGTACTTACTCATCCATTCTTTACACATGATTTCATAACGATACACGCATTTCTGATGGAATTACCCCTGAAGAGTGATCTAGACAAGCAGGAATTTTTTTCGTAAGTGAACTATTTGACTGATTACTTAAATTGTTTTAAACATTAGTTTTTATTACAGAAATTTAGTTGTGCAGTTAAAAGGATTTCCTGAAAAAATAGTGGCCGAGCAATTAGGGAAGCTTTTACTATCACGAATGGTACTCTTAGATTTCACTGCACAAGAAAAATTGTTACCTCATGTCTTGAAGCCAAAAGGTAACAAAGTTAATCCAAATAAACATAAAAGAATAAAGAAATGCTATTGCTGTAGAAAATAATGCAAATTCTCCAGTTTCAAAGTAAAAACTACAGATTAAGAAAAAGATAAATCCTATAGTAGAAGCATTGCTCGTTTTTCTCGATTCTACCTAATGGGTTTGTTATCGTATCTCTTTACATTTATATGTTTATCAACAGGTGAAAACGGGGATGAAACAGATCCTAGCCTGTTTTCTTTGCCTACATTTAAGAGTCATTTAGTACCCAGACTCTTACAGATATTCTGTGTTCGTGATGCGTCAATAAGATTACTTCTCTTGTCACATTTTAATTCCTTCAGTCATGTATTTCAAACTGAAGAGCTGAAAACACACATTTTACCCGAACTTTTAGTCGGTATCAAGGATACCAATGATCTCTTGGTTAGTACTACTCTGAGGGCATTGGCGGATTTGGTGCCTATCCTGGGTGCAGCCGCAGTCATTGGTGGTAGCAGAGGAAAGGTTTTCACGGACGGTCGACCGAATAAAATTCTAAAGCGAAAAGAGTCAAGATCACAAATACAACGTTCTCTAGGAAATGTTGAGGTTAAAAATGTTCCTACAAATACAAATACGCTAATCCTGGATTTACCAGAAAGACCATCGCCAGATGGTGGTGAAGACGGAATAGAATCAAACTCTATATTTGCTGAAGAAGAAAGTACCTGGTCCGATTGGGAAACTCAGGAAGTCTCTAACGCTAACATCAATACTTCAGAACCAGCTATTGAAAACATTGAAATAGTCGAAGAACTGCAGTTACAAGCCGATGTGCAAGCTTCAGAGAATTCCATCAGTTTAGCCAAAGCTGAGAAGCAGAACTATAAAAAAACATTAATAATTTCTGACATATCCGAACTTGATATAAAACATTCTAAATCTGTTCAACCTATGAAAGATGAGTTTGACTTCTTTACAGATATGGAACCAGTAATTCAGAAAACACAAGTTTTACACATAGAAGACATATCTATCTCTAAGAGTTTATTTGATATGAAAACATTTAATGGTACAGATGAAGCTGATGTGGATGATGAAGGTTGGGGTGATGATTTAAATGATTGGGGTGCAGAGGAAATGAATGAATTGAAGGATTAGCAAACAAAATATATATACTTTTTAATACGGCTGTTGTATATATAACAAATGCGTAGAATTCTGCATATTAGATGCGAATTTTGAGTAAACATTGTATCATAATAACGTTAACCATGTATTACGAACCCGGTGTTCTTGTTTGGTCTCTATGGTAGAGGCCTTAAGTGATAATATTTAAGGCATCGTTACTGAGTACTATGTATAGAATTTGTAGAAGATATATAATTCTCTATTTACTATATAATGGCGTGCTATTCTTTACACCTTGAAATATTTATACCTCTTTATCATCTTAAGTCATGGTAATGCATGTGGGTATATACATTAAAGAAAGATTATACAAATTGATGAGTCTTTCATTTTAGCCATTTATATTAGGTTCTAATAAATGTATAATTTATTACAAGGTATCGTTTTCTTATTCCATGAGAAATATCCTTTTTTTTTTGTAAATCGAAATCTTGCAACAACAGCGTCATCTGCAAACGAAATAGAGAACTACGAGATTATACCGGATGCTTACAATATAAGATGTAAACCGGAAGGTTTGTAAATACATGGCGCTTGCGTTTGCGCAATAACTAATTTTCTTTTCTACGAGGGCCGTTTGCTGAAACGGGTTCCTATAGCGGCGTTTTCTCATTTTCTTCAAAAATGGTGAGTAAACATATTTAAAAAATATACATACAGCCCTTATCGGAATATTGGTTGCTATTTTAAAGACTATATAATATTTTGGTATAATTGGAGATGCATTTTTGAGAAAAAGATTCGTGAAGCATAAGACACGTCATGGTGTTTGCGAGCACATGAATTCTTATAGTATTCGTTCACCATATGTCTGAAAGTTTTAAACTTAAGATACTTATTTATTTTATTATCA
The DNA here is from genome assembly GCA_030142285.1 of Calameuta idolon. NCBI lineage: Eukaryota > Metazoa > Arthropoda > Insecta > Hymenoptera > Cephidae > Calameuta > Calameuta idolon. The sequence goes on along the minus strand of JARQSV010000526.1, from coordinate 148,868 downwards.
ATTTATTTTAGTATTACTCGTGTGTTGAAAATTCTTATATATGACTGCTAAATATTCATACATGCAATTATTTAATAGAAGTTTGTTCAGGTTAAAATGATACAACAAAGATTTTACCACGTCGTTCATCACAACATTTTATTAAGGATCAAATGTTTATACGTAACTGAAGCACTAACTCCAAATCCTTGTTTGTTATTTGAATTAATGAAAAGATGTTATGCCAAATGTTCTGTTCCTTAGAAATTTATCTTTAATATCTTTATAGACGGTGTGTAGTTAAATATATATAGCTATTATAATAATGAGTGATTTTACCATGTGATGATATTCTCAGCTCGCTTTGACACAGAACTGAAGAAACTTAAATGTTCCCTAATCATTGTTTTAATCTGATTGGTGAAATAAATAAAATATTTATATCTATGATAACTTTCATGTCCATGTGGTAATAAAAGATTCCTACTTGCAGGGTTTTGTGAAAGTTGTTAAAAATAAACAATACTTTAAACGGTATCAAGTAAAATTTAAGAGGCGTCGTGAGGGTAAAACTGATTATTATGCACGTAAACGTCTTACTATACAAGATAAGAACAAATATAACACTCCTAAGTACAGACTGATTGTTCGTCTCTCAAATAAAGATATCACCTGCCAGGTAATTAATTGAATATTTTTTATAATAAGCACTATTGTAAAAGAATTTCAAAAAATTAAAAAATGTATTTGGATACTGAAAATTTATGGACTTACATAATTATTTTTGTTTTGAGTAGGTGGCGTATTCTCGTATTGAGGGTGATAGAATCGTATGTGCAGCATACAGTCATGAACTTCCCAAATATGGGATTAAAGTTGGGCTGACAAATTATGCTTCAGCATATTGCACAGGTCTTCTGCTCGCCAGAAGAGTAAGTACATGATTTAAAACATTAGTACTTTATAAAGTATCTTGCCTATTAGATGCAAGTTCACTTACATTCATTATATTTATGCTTGTGTTCATATTAAGTTGAAATTATAATACTTAGTGTACAATGAATTCGTTGTATGGATGTTAATGCTTCACTGTATGATGATCCACTCAGCTCGCTTTGATACACATATGAAGAAAAAAAAATTGTTCCCTAATGTATTAAATAATCTGATCAGTGAAGTTAACATAAAGTAGGATAATTACTAGAAGCATACATAAGTACGATTCTAATATTTATATCTAATATCAATAGCTTCTCAAGAAATTGGGCCTGGACACATTATATACTGGCACTACTGAAGTGACTGGTGACGAATATAATGTGGAAGAACTCGATGATGGCCCAGGAGCATTCAGATGTTACCTAGACACTGGTCTGATGCGCACAACTACTGGCGCCCGTGTATTCGGAGCCATGAAGGGTGCCGTCGATGGTGGTTTGAACATCCCTCATAGGTATTCATTATAATCCATTTTATTTCAATCTAACTTGATTTCCATAACTTAATTTATGATGAATTTTCGACACATGCGCGTCATCTGAGTCACCGTGAAGTCGAATCTTTGTTTCGCGTTTTGCTGAGGCAAGAGGAAACTGAACACAGGCATTATATGATTATAAAGTGTCTCTGAAACTCTTTCGAAATTCAATATCTCGTTGTCTCACAAAGATCCGTTCTTAATGATACATTTTCTTCAAAACAGTACTAAAAGGTTCCCTGGCTATGACAATGAGTCTAAGTCTTTTAATGCCGATGTTCATCGGCAGCATATTTTCGCCCAGCATGTTGCAAACTACATGCGAACCTTGGAGGAAGAGGACGATGACGCTTTCAAACGTCAGTTCTCTCAGTACATCAAAAATGGAATCACCGCCGCCGCAGTGAGTATCCACTATATATTGGTTCTTGAAACATGAAATACTTAGAATAAAATATTCAGAATATATTCGTCCAACTTATAATTGCTAGCAGAAGATTCTGGTAGCGTCGCAGTTGGACCACAACAATACGTGGGTCTATATAAATATGAAACATGTTCTATTGAACATTTTCTTAGCTGACCTTCGTTACACTTAATTTCCGAAAAATAAACTATATTATGGTACTTTTTAAGAGATGTTTAAAAATCGCTTATTTAACTCTTTCATTTTTGTGTCAAATAGATTGAAAGCATCTACAAGAAGGCCCATGAGGCAATTCGAGCCAACCCTGAACACCAGAAGGTAACAAGAACGAAGGAACCAGTGAAGAAACGCTGGAACCGTGCAAAGTTGTCGCTCTCCGAGCGCAAGAATCGTGTTGCTCAGAAGAAGGCGTCCTTCCTGAAGAAGCTCGAGGAAGTTGAAGCATAATTCCTCATCTTGTCCATCTATCGTATTTCGGCCCATTGCATCTCGACTGCCAGTGAAGCAAGTGCACGTTGCTCTTTACGTTACATGAATAGATTTTGTATATGCAGCACATGGGAAGTCATACGAGAATACAATAAAAATTTATTGGATGAAATATTCATTAATTTATTAATAAATAACGTTCCTATTCCTGAAGCGTGTCTGGACATGCATCAGATGTGCAAATGTAATGTGTATGATAAATTATAATACATAAAACGAAAGTGTTAGGGTAAGTAATATGTCTGTTTATGTAAAAAATGTATTGGTTTTATTTTTTTTTTTTTTATTAGAACAATTTTTCAATGAATTTGTAAAATAGGGGAAGTAATAGTTTTCAAAACAAAAAATTTGAGACTGCATCTAAAAAATAATGATATTTGAATGCCTATTACTTTGCGGCAGACACGGTGGAGAAGTTATAGAGGATGTTGGTAAATTTATTCCCAACTCTTAAAAAAAGATTGCTTCATAGTTTACAGCTATTAGTAAAAAAAATAGCTCGGATGGCTAAAAAGTTAGACTCCTGACTGGCCAAAGTTACCACATTAAACAATTCCGACTAATCAAGATTTTAGTTTTTCAAATAGTTCGACTAATTGTAAACTGTGAACGTGCCTTTAAAACGGAGTTAGGAAAACATGTTTAATATCTTTGTGGAAGCTGTTTTCCTAAAGCATTTGAGTGAATACACAACGATACCCTTATGGAACATTAGATTACATTCTTTTAGATAATATAGATATGTGAGTAATCAATTAAAGTGACGGGTTTATAATAATACGTTATTTATGATACACATTCCTGTTGGAGTATCATCATCAAATTTGGACATTAAAACCACGTTTATTCGTTAGCTCTATTAGTACGCGAGAACAATGCTCGTGAACAGCTTAATATCCCGTTGATTTTCTCTCATATTAAGCTCATTCTATAATGGAATGTTTGTCGGCAGTGAATAGGCTTGTTTATTCTATCATTTTTAGGTGTTATTAGGAGCACCGTAGTGTTTTCGAAAATGAGAAAGGAGTGCTGAGAACATCGTTGTTTTTTTTTTATTAAATGTATTTGATCGAGACACAACGATGCCCTCAGCGCTTTCGGCTCATTTTTGAGCACACCTATGGTGCTTCGACAACCTAATAACGCTAGAATAAACAGGGCTACTAAGTATTGGCAATTATTCGTAGCAGACACGATTGTGACCTCAGTGAAGTTAGCCGGACCACTTTAACTTTTTATCATATCTAATCGATTGGTGGTCGTTTGGTGGTCATTGGTGGCGTAATTAAAACATTTGGTGGTCGTTAGTTTTCGTACAAAATTTAAAAAACGATGCAGTCTAGCTGGACTGGATATGGATGTATGAACAGACATTTACGGTCGACAAAACAAATATTTCTGAACAAATTGTCCATACGAAAGAATTAATCCATGCAAGAACGCTAGCCGATGATTGGTAGTCTCGTTAAAACATTTGGTGGCCATCAATTAATGCACGAGATACGAATAATCATACCTCCGCTGCACGGCGAGCACCAAAC
>JARQSV010000526.1:25387-36980 GCA_030142285.1 Calameuta idolon | reverse complement strand
CGTGCATTCGCAAAACACGTGCTTAAACTGTTCAGTAAAATCCACGCGCCTAATGGACAGTTAAAAGAAAATATAACTATACGTAAAATGTTTGAATTTTAAACTAATGCAAATAAACATTAATTATAAAAGAAATAATAACAACGAATGAGGTGGAATAAGGATAAGAATTACGTCACCGTAATAATGGTGAAAATCGATAATATAAATACAGTGTTTTTAATTTATGATATTATTGATCAGTTCCGCTCCAATCGTATTTTACAAATGCGACAATTATTCTTAATAGATAATAACTAGTACGATTACGAACACAAATATATAACAGAATATAGATATATAACAGAAAATGGCACTCGAGGAAACACTATTGCAGAGGTACATCAGGGCCGTACAGTTGGCAGGTTTTAATGTTGCTACTGTGTAGTACAGTTCTTTATTGCAACGCTTCTTCTTGCGATTTATATACATATTATACACATGCCTAACATATAATTGCACAGCTCTATCTTACCTTGGACATCTACAGTTGAATAACTTAATTATATTATAATAATATTATATGTATAACGAACATATAAAATTAGAAAAAGGAATAGGTGTTCACGTTTATTAAGAAACTAATTAACTTTCATCTCATTCATTTTCACCGACTTGAGCGAACGAACCGATTCTTGTTCACGATCAAACTGTCCCTGTGACACTTACACGAGGTGTGATCAAAAAGTTCCCGGACTAGTTCTGTAACTGTCCTAGTATTCGTAGCTTAGACTTCTACCTTCGTGTAAATATTCTCTGAAGTCTCTCCTGTTCGCAGCACAAAGAAGGACCCAAAAACGTTAAGTAGTTCCAATTGAGCAACTCTTGAAGTAAGACGCGTATCGCGCCTCCGTCGCAATTCAGTATTGATGACACTTTTTTTTCACAAAACACAAAATCCCTGTGATTCAACAATCACCTTACTCGCCTGACATGGCTCCTTGTGATTTTTCGCTTTTTCCACAAATGTTGTGTTTTTTTCAAAAAAACTTAATGCAGACGCGTTGCTCCTTCTCGTACGACATTGTCGTCAACACTGAATTGCGACGGAGGCGCGATACGCGTCTTACTTCAGGAGTTGCTCAATTGGAACTACTTGAAATTGTTGGGTCCTTCTTTGTGCTACGAACAGGGGAGACTTCAGAGAATATTCACATGAAGGTAGAAGTCTAAACTACGGATACTAGGAAAGTTACAGAACTAGTCCGGGAACTTCTTGATCACGCCTCGTATTTTTTCTTGACCTTTAAATGCGCAAGGCTTTACGTTTACGGAATTTTAAAACGTACGTACTAAGCTCCACGCGTAAATGCACGCGACCGCACAGATCTCGCAGATAGTCAGAAAAAACACATCGCGAGATCAGCAAACCGAAACGGTTGAAAAATGTTGGGATTGAAAGTATCGTGAGTCAATTAATAAATTAATCACAGTGATTACGATTAATATGCTACACAATTACCAAATTATACATACATTACAATATTTATTTTGTGATTACATTTCAACGAATAATGTCAAAAGATTCACGAATCAAGTCAATTTATGTATGTACAATAGCATTGGATTTATATCAAATGATATGTCAACGTTAGAAATTGTATTATCAATATTGAGATGTTTGTAAGAGAAATCAATTAATGAATTTAAATCGAGACATTTGGCACACTACACATAACGTTAACGATATGAGTATTTCCAGCGTTGCAAATGTAAATATAGATTTTCGTTAACGCTGCGAAAATAAATAATTATAAATAGATCAAGAGATAAGCTTGACGATGCTTCTTCGTCATTACTGAATAAATGAAAAAATATTTCCGACGTTTCCAATGCTAATCTCTGATATAAATATCTACGTGTGCTTAACGGCGAACCACGTATCAATTTTATGGTCAATAATCGTTAGTATTTTGACAATCATTTCTATGACTTAATTATAATCTGTACGTTTCGCATAGACTCGAAAACGACAAAAAACATCATTTGTAAATAGTCCTGCTGTTAGTTTCTCAAGGAAGGAGGTCCCATAAAGTTAATTATCTCTGGTGTATAAGACTAAACGTTCCAAGGCGAGGATAGTTCCCAGCTATATGTTAAAACGATCTGCTTGTTAATAAGAAACAGCCATCCTCGCCTGAAAACGCTTATTATAGGTTATCATCTGAATTTTATAAAACTAAAAAGAAAGCAGACCATACTAAAAGTACTCTAATCACACGATATTTTTGAATAAAGCATGTACAAAAATGAATGAAAGTGATTAAATTGATCTAGTGTTCGATGATTGAAAAATATAGTTCAACGTACAAGTCATAGTAATATGTTAGGCAATCAGTTAATAGAAAGAAAAAAAAAAGTTTAAAAGAGAAACGTAGTTGATAAATTGTTCAAAGTCGCTGCACGAGACGGGCGTCCCTGAAGTAAAATTTCTATACAGAAACCATTATCATTAAACTTGCAAAGTTCAATAGAAGCCTTTCGATAAAGTGTCGACCCCTGCCCAGTCGGATTTAGAAAAAATTTTTCTTGCTATTAAACAAAATTATTGATGAAAGTTAAAAAAGACTCCTTGACCGAGATTTTAGTAGAAGACTAATTGAGCCTTGCAAGTTTTGTAATAATGATACTTACGTGAATATTTTATGATAAGAAGAACTTCTTGCCTTGTATGTCACCTGAGCGCACGCGTTATCAACTATACTTTCTTTTTAATGATCTGCTACATTGTGCGTAACAGCTCCAATGCTTATTGTAGTCAAATAAAATATGAATCAGTCGAACGACATTCTAATTACAAATTTGCAAATAGAATGAGACATTTGTACCTCGCTATGTAGAGTAGTAGAATCAGTCACTGCAATCATAAATATTTATAATCATTGTTTAGATAAATTTAGTATTTCTTGTTGGAGATGCAATAACATTGTTTAGAAGGTTTTTTGTCTATATAAATTATTCCATCAGATGAATGTCATTACAAGTACGAAAGACTTACTTATATGAATTTGAAACACTTTTGCTTATCGTGTGGTATCCTGGTCTTAAAGAGTATTGAGTCTGCTCGATATTGTGTATTTAACAGAGGCATATATCCAAATACCTGAAAATTAAAAGTAACTGTTGGTATCGATTGTCTATCATTATCTCCATAAGATAACAAAACCCTTCCGTTGACTGTCTCTATGTACCGATTGTTCAATTTGAACTCTTAAAATTTGTAACTACTTAACACGTTCCGTGCCGCGTGGGTCAACTCAGTGACCTACAATGGACTTTTCGTTTAGGTCGTTTCGAATGTTCATTATTAAGTAAGATAAGAAACGTGAATCAACGGAAACTCACACAGGGTAAATTTTTAAGCCTTGTCAAGTTGGCGCGGCACGGGACTTGTTAATAATAGATAAAATATGAGGATGCAAGTTAATTAACAAAAAAAAAAGCTATACCTGAGAAAAGAAATTTATACATTTATGCCGTTCTTGAAAATGTGTGTCATCCTCCGACAACGAAACGGGACATCCAGGGCATCTGAACGTCCAACGAGACGTCACCTAAAAATTGGCAAAAATTATCAAAAGAAGCTATTTTGTGATTTTGCAAAAACTTTGTATGCTAATTCGTACTTCATCCCCACGTATACTCACCTTGACAGGAGGTTTCCGTGTGATGTGCGATATGAGAAAATTCATCGCAATATCTTCACAGTTCATGTATTCGTCTACTTTGTCTCTTATAGCTTGCGGAAGCCAATGCGTATACAAGTACGTGTAGTGTTTATGAATGAAGGCAGCTCCCGTTAAAACCATGGACAGCTCACACGAGTAATTCGAATTGTAATTCCATGCATTGTGATAATTTTGATCCCAAGCATGAAAACGACCTGGAAAACCTACCACGCGATCTCGATGTTCCCTCCATACTCTACAACATATATATAGAAACTTTTGTATGATTCTAAATTAAATTACTCTGCTCAAATATATGCGTATAACACTTAAAACATTGTGAAATGTAATGTTCGTATGGATTCCTCGTTTGCTATTTTATTTAATATTTATTAATGATGTACAGGAATTTTCAATTGCCAATATCAAAAAGTCTGAGAGTTCCTGCTGTTCGATTAATTTTTTAGTTATAAAAATCAGAATTTATTTAATTTTACATCATATTACCTAAAACATACTAACCAATCATATTTACGACATTGACAATTTTTGCTATGGAATTTTTACACGAAATGGTGAAAAGACTCACGTCGAAATTTTCATATCATTTTTTTAAGGTAAAACGTAAACTACATCGGAAGCTGTCAGTTAAACTTTTTTTTTAGTATTTAATTCTTTAACATACAAATATTATATTACTGACTTTCAATATTTCTGATTGGTTTACGTAAAATTTACATATTAAATTCAAGTTATTCTGTTTATATGATGCTTGCGCAACGTCAACAATCTCTAGGCCCTTTAGTCTTGTAAAATCTCAATCGGAAGTTGCATAAAACTATAAATCATTTATCATTTCTCTATAATATGTTGCTAGTTGTTAACGCAAGCAAGTCAGATAGATAGTCATAGAATTCGCTATACTCTATAATATGTTACTAGTTATTAATGCAAGTAAGTCAGATAGATAGTCATAGAGTTGGCTAAACAGTTCCACTATTGGCTTCCATTTGTTATAATGCTACTCATACAGGACGATTTCGTTCAATCTTCGAAATTTTCAATTCAAATTAGAAGTTTGCAAACACGGACGACATGCATTTATCAATTTTCAGAGTTTACAAATATTTTACTTTTAGTTCATCTCGCCTTTCTCTTTAAGCCTGCAATTCAACTACTCTATTTGTTTATATATGCTCGAAGTCATGAAATCAGAATTAAATTACGGACGTATTTGATAAGTCACAGAGAGACTTTTCAGGTCATTGGTTCGACTAGTATGATAAAAATATATGAAACCTCATTGACCAAACTCTTCATGAGAAACTATTTTGACCAATTAGGAGTCAGATTTTCCACGTCTTCCGGCTAGTCTGACTTGGGAAGGATTCCATATTCTTCATATGTCAATCACGGGTTAGCTCAATTTATAATTGAGAAGGGACTTTTCCTGAAGGATATTGTCTTAAAAGAAAGCATATATACTTTAAACTGTTAAATCGCGATTAGGAACGCCTTAATAAGTACTCTTAGTTTTTAAGCGTTTTTCTAACAATTATGACATTTAAGTTAGGCTAGATTTTTTGTAATGAGTATGGATCAAATTAATCAAAATGTTAAATGATATTTGTAAATTAAAGGAGAATAATGATTTCAAGGCTATCCCAATTTCTAGTCACTCTGTATGCATGTGAACATATGGACGTATTAAAAAGCTTAGGTAATAGTAGACTGTTTATTTTCCACAATTCTCATAGAAGTTAAATAGCATATTCATATTTAAACCGACGCGTTCTGAGAAACTGTGAAATCGTCTGGCACTAGAGGATAATAGCAGAAATGAGTGCAAACAAGAATTGAACTAAGTTAACATAGTGCAATAATTGAAGTGCAAGCTCTGCTAATTATTAATTAAATAAGCTAATAAAGAATATACGTCATGAAACCGAATTGTGTTTATAATGCAAATTGAGAAAAAAATCATTACTTATTTTGTTATTTTGTATTCATAGCTGACTTCTCATTTTACATTAAAATGTGTATTTGAACCACTTATTATTTTAAGTAATTTGGATACCTTGTTTCCAGAATAATAACCAAATTACGGCAAGACTGTAAAATTCAGAACTATAAAAATATCTAAGAAGACTGGAGATTAACTAAACTCACGAAGCATGAATATTACTGATTACTTAAAATTTTAAATCATCTCATATCAAATTAAATGAATTAAATGTCAGATATATTTTTTTTTTAATTCGAGAGCATTACTCAGAAACCTGCTGTATCTCATCTACTGGGAATGAAAACATTCTTTAATGTATGTTACTGTCAACAAGCTTACCTAAAACCGAACATAATTTCGTCATGCCGTAAGTGAGCATCATCATCCACAGATAAAACAGCTTCTGTCTCAATAGCATCAAAAGGTAGAAACCTATTATTCAAACTATTCCTAGGAGCTTTTACGACCTGCAATATACAAAATAAAGTTATAAAACTAAGATGTTCCTAGAAAAAGAATCGGATTATAGAATCTCTAGTAAAAGTAAGATAGCCAGAAAGAAAGACAGTTAAAAAAGTATTTTCCGTCACTTCTGGGGCAAGACAGTTTTACTGAATTTTAAGAATAACGTACTAAGAGGATACTACATACGTACATGTATAGGAACTCCAATATCTGGCCAACGTAGATCTTCCATCGGTGGTTTTGGACTGTTCCAAACAACCAAAACTTTATTCAAATATGGCAACCCATAGAGTCGAGCTAATGAATTTATGAGAACCTGCTCACGTTCATAAGTCAACATTACTATCGTAAATTGCTCTCTGGGATGATTGCCCCCCAATGATTCGCTAAATTCTTTACCAGCACCTCCAGCACCTTTTGCAATTGGTCGAAATCCAACCTCCGATCCTGTGATTCATATTAAAATATTTATTTTGAATCAATCCTAATTCATGTAACGAATAAGTTATGTGTACTTCAAATAATATTTAATTATTGATATTCATTACAGGATTACCGAGAAATTTAGCATCACTGGGTAAGACAGTGTCAAATGGTAACTGCGGGTACAAGTTGAATGGATCAACCCAATCGTTCCAAATTTCATGGCCATGGATTAACATAGTTGTATAATTTCGTCTAAAAGCTGGAGAAGAGTATGGTGGTTCGAGGGGACCCAAGCTTTCTTCAGCTTCAGGTTCCGCAATAATGGTATCAGACTTTAAAGGCTGTAAGAGGAATCTACATTTCAAATCTTTAAATAGTACTCTATTATGACTTGGAAGTGAGACAAATATTAATAGAAACTCAATGCAATAAGTAAACATACGAAGATATTGAAAATAGATGATAGAGAATGATATAGATGTTTCTGGTATGATACAGAACTTGCGAAACTTCCCTTAACGATGTTAAGCCTTAAATGAAAATATGCTTAAAATAGTATAATAAATGAAGTGAAAGACAGCAACATAAATGATTATGTGAAATGTGAAAAAATATTTAACTTTTGGCAAATATTAGTCTCTAATATTACTCGCATGGCGCATTTAGGAGTACCAATAATTCAATAAAATAAAAATGAAGAGTGTGATATTGCAAATCTTTTTCATTAGAATGTCGTTAAATAATGTTGCACGATATTTCTGTCTATTAGTATCAACTAAAATTCCCAAATTATGAAAACGACTGATTAATACAATTTAGTAAATAAGTTAGTATGCAAAGATGTAAAGGTATTACATCCAAGTCACATAACTGTGATTTTCATTATTGAACATCATCACAGATATGTGCAAGTTTCTTCATTTAATTGACATTCACTTACCACAAAACTCTCATTGAATACGCTTGGACTGGGCGCTCTGGGTGCTGGCAGTGGAGGTATGCCAAGTCTATCTCTGATATTAGCGACAATAGTGTCAATAGCACCTTGAGCTGTACCCAAATATCGTTCCCATATCAATCTACCTTGTCTCCGCATTGATAAAAGGTCATTATCCGGCACAGCACGAAGTAAAAAATGCATTTCTGTTACTCGAGCCTGAAGTATTAACAAAAGTATTTACTTTCCAGGATTATCTTTGATCAAAATAAAGGTAAGCTTTGTAAATAATTATGACAGTACCCTAGGAAGAAAAATAGCTGCTCTTCGCCAAGCAATCACTTCATCATAACTTAGATAAATTTGATCCCCACCTAGAACAACTGGTATTGCACCAGCTCTCAATGCTTCATACAACCGCGCCTGCATTGTTGAAGTCGTAACAAAACTGGTATTACTTGGTGCTAAGATCAAGGCAAACGTAGAATCCTTAAGTATAGCCTTCCTGGAGGAATCAGTTCCACACAGGGACCAATCGAGGGCTTCAACCACCTTTGTATCTTCTGAAGCTGGGATGCATTCAAACTGAATGAAAAACTTATCGAGAGTGGTGCCAATACTCAAGTCCTTCAAGTGTTGAATAATAAAGCTATCCAGATTGTTGTCGTCCACTGCTAACCTTTCCAAATCTACTTCAGCATCATCGACCTGATGAGTTGTCGTCGCTGTCTTGGAAGGTTTCATCTCACCTTGAAATGACAGTAAATACCGTCTTCTTGCAGGTAACATTTGTGTGCAATCTTGCCAGATGTCACCACCAGGAGGTCCCAGTATCGGAGGTACAATTAAGTCAAAACCTTCTCGAAATTGAGTTCTGTGAAATGTTGACTGCACGATCATTGCTCTGCCAGTATCAATGCCATCCAAAATACTTCCAGATTCAATAGATAAATCTCTACGAGCGAGATTCAACAAAATATGATTTCTTCCATCTCCACCCCAGTAAGGAAGACTGTGTAGTTTCTTGACATCTATTGGTTTGCGAAACTTAAATCTCTTTGAGACCTCCATCGAAAGAGCTTCTCCTACTAAAACTATATAAACGCAAGCCTCTGCCGAATTTGCAGTTAGGTGAGAGTTGTAACCTAAAAAATAAAGCAATAAACAAATATTCATAATACATCATCTATATGCTGGAATATCAACTCAACTATGAGAATAAATGTTAAATAATTAAATAACTGACAAAAATTCAATTTGACTTACCCAAAGTTTGTTTGATAGTCGTTTTAAGAAACCCATCAACATCCCATCCTGGACTTACTATAGAATATAAATCTGGATCATAAAGATAAACTGGAAAACCACTTGTGAGGGCACAACGACTATGATCGAAACAATTATACATCTTGCATGAACTTGAATTAGGGCTTGGGAGTATTACTGGAATTGAATTGACAAGAATTCGTCTAGGAGGTGCTAACTCGGGAGTGTTTCTTTCTACAGCCTCTCTTTGTGCAACTTGAGCTTGCGCTACACTAATTTTTAATCTATCCAAGTCCATCTGTTGATGAAGTAATTCCTGCTTCAGTTCATCAATTCGTTGTGTAAAACTAGTAACTTCAACTTGAAGTCTTTGTCGCTTTGCTTCGAGATCTCTCAATTCATTGCTTACTGAAACTTTGATTCTTAACATTTCCTCTATTCGTGATTTAAGATCTGCTGCTTTCATGGATGTAAAATCCTCAAAAGCCTCTAATTTTGAACGAGTATGGTGAATGTCTAAATTTGGAGAGTCATTCTCAACCTAAAATAAAAATACAATGAAAAGTATGGAATATAAAATGCACATACACTTTTACACAAATGTGGCATACCTTTGATAAATAGTAATGTGTAAATAATGGTACTATAAAAAGTATTACAGAAACCAAAACAATAATTCGAGATAGTTTAATATGTCCAATCCAATTACAAACTTCTCGTCCACTCCCAATCTGGTGATAAGATGGGCCCGTATCAAAAGAGCCCCCAATCATCATGAGGTTAGGTTTTTCACCACTTAAAGTGCATGCTAACAGAATAATTGGAATGTCATTGATGATATCTAAATACACATATGAAGTTTAATATACAACTCTGTAAAAGAGACATTAAAGAAGAATGAATTCTTAAATGTAATCTTAAACAGTACGAAGTTTGAATAGAAGGAAGCTACTCACACTGAAATTTTCGAATTCACGCTGTGATAATTTCATTTTCTATCAAATACATATTGCATTTGCAAAAATGTACGTTTTTAAACAAAAACCAGAACTAAATAGTGTTGAACATTGTATGTACAGTAGACGTCGTAGATTCACTCGATCAAGAATATTTGAAATTATGTACAGTTTGGAGCAAATAATATTGTCATTCTAAACCATAACATTTGCTCATTTGCACAATTTTATAAATTTAGTTAGACTGTTTTAGGTTACATTTTCATCACATTCAACCAATAAGCAAACCATTAAGCGCGTTTCTTGTTAGTTCATTGGTTATGTTCAGTTATGTTTCTATCGGAGTCCATAGATATAGAAATACAGGAATGAAGCATAAACTGGGATTTTCGGCAAGGGAAGTGAAGCCGAATGAAGGGGGGGAGTTTGCTGCATGACCAATCAAATTCAAGCAGCACCCTGCCTCATTATGATTGGTTTTCCTTATATGTACGTATGAAGAAACGGCAGACTACTATCGACATATGTACGGAAGCCCGGTAGTGACATCTGATTTCTTACTCGGTACGTCTGAACTTCTTCATGCTGACACACTCTATCTTCAAAATTTTTCATCGCTATAAGTTCATCTTCTGACACACTCTGTCTGCATAAATTGATAAAATGGCGGACTCTTTATTCCCGGCAATTGAATTTAATTCTTCAATAGTTAAGGTACTATTTCATGCATGCGACTGCGACACTGTCGTGCGACAAAATCACGCTGATTGGTTAAAAATTGACGGATGTCGGTGTACTTTCGTCGCACGGGGAGTACTTTCTGTCGCACGAAAGTAGAGCCGAGATAAACTTTCGTGCGACAGAATTCTATCTTGTATGCGACCATAAGTATGCGACGAAGCCTGCAAATCGCGGAAAACAAGACGCACATGGATGAGGTTAATAAATTTTTATTAGATTTCTTATATAAATTTTCAATTGTATCAAACTAATGGAAATAACCAATATAATTATGGTTATCATGCGACTGAGCATGACTCGCAGAGTGTCACCATATTTCATAGACGCGACGGAATTCTTTACGTCAGCGTGATTTCGTCGCGCGACAGTTGTCGCAGTCGCATGCATGAAATAGTACCTTAATACAAATATGGCGACGCGGCGACGGAATTATCCCTTGCGCATGCGCAAGCAAAATACCGCGCGCGGGATAAATCACATCATGTGGCAACACGAGGGCTGTTCTCGTTACCTACAGTTTCTGCACTTTTCAAAAAGTGCAGATTCTCATTGTTTATTTAAAAATCTTATCTAATAGGAATTTGCACTTATTGAAAACTGCTGAAAATGTAGGAAAAAAGATAAACCTACTGATTACATTCTGTGATTCCCCTCCATCTTGCTCATCGCCGTACGTTAGAATGTGGTGCAAAAAACCAATAGGAATACGCCCATATTCAGTGCTGTAAGGCTATTGGTTAAACTGTTGCTTGCAATAACATTCGAATGCGAGTTTCAAGGGGGTAGGCAGTTATTCTGCGTAATTTCATCAGTGTGTGGCTTAGCAATTGTTCTCTACCGTGTTGTGCGATTAATTGAATTCGATTGATTACATTGATTATTCCCGCATTAGTAGAAGAGGGACCTTATTACATATAAATTCTTTTTCGAAGAACATTCTTATAGTATTTTAAGTACACTATCTCTACGAGGGTGACACAAAACTTCTTATCATGCGATCCTGATTGTTAAGCAGCATGAAGGATTGATATATTTCCCATTAAAATGATAATTTCTTTCTTCTGCACTTTCTTGTTTTTCATTGTATTCG
>JARQSV010000526.1:1201-16388 GCA_030142285.1 Calameuta idolon | reverse complement strand
TCGTCCGTTTTCCATCCGCCAATGTCTATGTTCTCCGTTTCTTGCTTCTCATTTGTCCTACGTTAATTTAGTTTCTGCCTGAAGATGACCCGCACCGTGGGTTGAAACGTTGCAAAGAATATTCTCTTATTATTAACAAGGCTGCATATGGTCAACACTTTTCGACACCAAAACTATAAAACAGCAGCTTATTCGGAACCGCAACGTTAAATGAAAATTCTGCAAGACCAGATCAAGCAAACGCTGCGGGAGATTTTTCTGACAATACAACCTCCAGTTGGGGTCAAACAAAAGGATCTGAAAGAGAGAATCAAGCAATCATATAAGAAATCATCCTTATTCGATTAACGATGATTCGTTCAAATACACACTGTTGTAATCAACAAAATTTTGAGTTCAGTCACACGAACCTGTATGGAGAATTATCCTAATCATTGGAACCCTACACTTCAGATTTACGTCATCGTTCCACTCCAATTCCTGGAAGATCAATTCTTGTAATTTATTGCGACAGAATCGAGAATTGCGCATTTGATGCTGCTTTCAGATGGAGAGACGGAATTGCGCACTTAAATTCTAGAATATTCGAATGACCGTTAGGCTTCCTCCGACGAAGTTGCGTCGCGCGCTTAAATATTTCCTACGAGTAATTTGACACCTCGGAGGATCAAGGACTGCATTCTCAACGCGCGACTCTGCGAGGTCCGAGAGTCGACCTGCACGAGGCTGGAGATTGGAGGATTCGCGAAGCTTCTGCATGGGATTCCTTTATAGACATCTCATGAGTGAATGGACCGATTTATTATTTTTCGCTTAAATTAAAGACATTCGTCTTCAAAATAGAACGTGATTGGTTCCTTTTTGAAAGCCGTGCGTGTAAACGTAATCAATGGCTTAGTTTCCTCTGTGCAGAATTTAAACATAGTTAACCAATCACGTATAGGAGTTGAATGGAATCTGCCAATGAGAAGACGCAGCCTCCTAAACGTAGCCTTAAATCACAAACCTTATATTAAGAGAAATGAATAATTAATTTAGCGTATGTTTTTCTCTCGGATTTTTCCTGGTTTCTCTGAGAGCATAGGCAAATGCCAGGAACGGTAAAATTCTTCAGAAAATATCTGTTTAACGTACGAATAAAATATTGAGTGTCATGTTCCTTGTAGATTTAGGCCCGTTTTCTTCAACGCGATTTAATGCATAAACTCCGTTTATCTTATTTACGTCGAAGAAAACGGG
Source organism: Calameuta idolon (assembly GCA_030142285.1). Lineage (NCBI taxonomy): Eukaryota > Metazoa > Arthropoda > Insecta > Hymenoptera > Cephidae > Calameuta > Calameuta idolon. Next base: position 15,149 of record JARQSV010000526.1, on the reverse strand, counting down.
CGTTAGTCGACTTTCTAGAAGCAGAAATTGTTAGGGGAATATGCGAATGCCTGGAAAACTACGTGAGATTGTTTCTACAAAACCGTATTCAAGCACTCGAAAGTTATAAAACGAATTTTATACCGGGTGGTGCAATCAGTTTCGTGACGCAGAAAGATTTATATTTATATATCACTATTACGATTCTTCTTATTGACATTATTCATACTTTGTATATCATCATTGCGATTCCATATTATTAATAATAAAAGAAAAGACTTTATTGATATTTGATAAAAACATAAAGGTCAGTGTTTTAATATCGCGCTCATTCTCGGATCTCAGGCATCGAATTTCTATCATAAACATATAGGCATAAACCACGCGAGAGATCGGCTGTCGCTTAAGTGGTTGCGACAGCGGGATAGAAAGAGAACACTGCATAGCAGGTCCTCCTGTCCTTGTCTAATCATAATAGCCACAATGACTCACAATTTTATCGCACTGGGTTCGGTACGTCTAGTACACGTAGTTGGAATTCGCGCATATGCGGTTAAACAAGGATAAAGACGAACCATATGCTATAATTTATGTTATGACTGAGCGCCGTCGCTACTGCCTCTCAGTCGCTCGGTATGGTAGAGCTCCTTGTTTCCCGATTTGATACCGCGAAATTCCATCCGCAATTCATAAGTAACCCTGAATATTCGAAGTATACAGCCAGAGTTATTGCATTTACTTATACATAAAGTATAAGACCCCAGTTGCCTTTTTAACGTCGGTATTCTAATACTTTGTATACCTTCTCCTTTTGAAGTAAAGACCCTTTTCTTTGTAAGCAGCAATAAATAAAGGAAACACTTTTGGGGGTCCCTCGCAATAAAACTGAAGGGTCGTACTGGCCCAGCGTGCGTGCTCGTACGCTGATGAGTTAGGGAGGCCTGTTTCTTGTCAACTACACTTGGCAACCAAGTGGGCCCTTTCATTGAGTTGTCTTTTGTGCGAGAATCTCTCAAGAAACTTTTCCATGCTTTCACCTTTTTCCCCTCCAAAAAATTCCCCACTACAAGAAAACGACACACGACGCTTAAAAGAGCCTTTTCTTCAGTGAGTGCTGAACTAGCTTTGAAAGAGTGAACTTGTATCCTCACGTCACTGCTTCAGTTTGTTTTATCATCCAATACGCGTACAGTCAGTCATTTCTTGTCCGCAGATTAGTGTAATATAACATTTATTTTAATCCAGTATAAATTAACTCATTTGTGTATCGATTAATTTTTTCGCGTATCATTGAAGAGTTAAAATAGATAAAAATGGAAGTTTCCGTGTTAGTATCATTTCAAACTTCTTGGTCCTATTGCGCTATTTCTATAGCCAATACAGCGGCGAATCCCTGACGAAAATCACGCTCTGTAACGGCCAATCAGCGAGGGACTTGCAGGTAACCAAATCCAAGACGTAATACTATTCGTTAGGCAGCGACACGAATGACGTAACGGGAATAAAAGTAAGGACCGAGCTGCCAACCAATCAAGCGGCTTGCAATATACTCTGCAGTAGGTTCAGGGGGTCGATTGTGTACGTCAAATGTAGTGAAATTACGAAAAGTGAATATCTGTTAGCCAATCGTGTATCAGGTTCAAAAGAAGGCAAGCACAACGATTGGTTAACAGCTATTCAATTTTAGCATTTTCATTACATTTGAATTACAATCGACCCTCTAGGGTACGTCCAGAAACTTTTTTACCCTAAGATTTCTCGGGTGCGTTCAGAAATCTTACTCAGGGTAATTTCGGCATAGCGTTTCTTTTTATTATGGACTACATTTACAGGACGGTCTTAAACCGAATTAATTAATACTGAATTACTACTGAAATAATACTGAAACTTTTCGAATTGAACTGCGCATGTGATGTACAAGCCCTGCAATAATGCTGTTTCGCCGCATTTCCGCGCACTGCTTTACCTCGGCTTAAACTTTTTCAGAGACTGTACAGTGTCTGATCGAGACAGCCCCCACTACTGCCGTACGCATTTCAGTATACCTAGAGTTCAGTGGAATCTACCCCGTACCCCTTGTTGCCTAACTGCTAGTACATACTTGGCGGGAGACTACAGAGTCTCTTTTGATTGGCTATGACGCTACAACATCATATCCTGATGTTGGATCTATCCAATCACAAGCCTGTATTCCATTCTCTGTCATCGTGTCAACTTGATTCGACTATTCGAGTTCCAAGGAACGTCACTGAATTTGAATATCTAACAAAGAAATAAGAGTATTAGCAGCACGGTCAGTAGTTCTGGAACATTCATATGAGGTTTTGGTAGAGATCAATAACGATTTTATCCTGTGCTTCATTCAAATACCTTATTATACTGGTGATTGCTAAGAGTGCGGGATTCTTTTCAATTATTTAAATCACGACGCACAAAATGTTTTAAGCAGTAGATCTTCTATCCAGTAGAGCTGCAAAATTTTTGGTTGTACATCTTTCTGTATTCGTGTTCATAAATAAGTGCAATTTTTTAATCTAATGAAATTATTCTACCTGGCGCATTCAATTGGAGGAGTCAGCCATAAGGAAAGGAAGAAAGGAACTTTATTCTACCGGTGTGTGTTGACGGTGAGTTGTCATTGTACATTTACTAAGTTCTATAGTATTTTTTTTACAATTACTTACCTGAATTATATCTTAAATAGCGAAAGAATAAATTGCATATCTTTCCATCGGAATGAAAACGGTTAAAATATAAATTATGTACATTTGCATTTACTAAAAGTGTATGTACACCATGTATGTTGAAATCAATTTTTAATTTTTTTTTATTTCGATGAAAACATCATATCGTTATATATTTATTGTCCCATTTGAATTCATTATCCTTATATGAAATTAGAGGGAATTTATACTTTTTGTTCGTGGTTTTATTATTAGATAGTACAAGTCATTTTCTTTTACAAGCGAACTAAGAAAGAATCTTAATCCAACGTCTTTGTTTCCCACGGTTTAAATTATTTAACCATTATGGCAAGTTACTAACCAAATTATCATTTGATTACCAGGCGACAATTCAATTTGGACGGCGATATAATACGATAATATGGGAGAAAAATGGATCAGACAGCAGAATAAAAACAACGAAAAGATTAGCGATGACGATAATGGTGATAGCAATCGGTAAGTACTCCAGTGTTTGTTCTATTAATCTGCGTATGTTTGTAGTTTAACAAAAATTGGCAAATTCCTTCATAGTGATCAACAAGCATTGATTATTGCATGTAATATATATATACACACACATATATATATCAGTTCTATTTTAGAAAAATATCTATGTATAACTTAGAGCATAAAAAAGTAGGATATATAAATATTGATATTGCATAAGTGCTGAATAGTAAATCATAAGAGAAGGTATTTACAGTTTTGTAAATATATCCAGGATTGTTAACAATAATTATTGTTTAAACAGGGATTATTATAGGTAATTTATATCTTTTTGATATTCACAGAAGAAATAAAAAATAATATTAAATATGATCGTGTAAGAGATTGAAGTTTGATCAAGCATTTTAATAATGAAAAATATTTATTATCAATTATAAAATATTTATAAATTGGCACAACCCTTTTTTCTCATTAAATCTTGATTTCTTTGTTGAATAATAATTTAAAGAAATAATTATAATACAGTAACCTCATTTTAAAATATTACAAAACTAAGTAATTTCCTTTTTTTTTCTAAGTAAGTTTTTCTTTAAAATATAATTTTTGAGATTTGAATATGGGATGATAGTATATTACTCATCGATCCGACTTCAACTTCTCTGAGATCCAAACCCATAAAAATCTTTTAGGACGTATTTACCCTCTGCTGTCAGTTTATTGTGATGCTACAGCTTTTAAAAAATAACTATAAAGAAATTAATAACATATGCAGTATTGAAGTTTTACATATAACAATGTACGTTACATATTATGCATTGTTTAGTGAAAGGTCTGTAATATTACTTACAATTGTTAACGTCTCCCTTTCCTCGCTTTAGGGGTTTTTTTAACGAAGGTATTCAGGTATATTTTACGTATTATCCACATACTTTATTTTTCACTTACAACTCCCTTTTTGTTTCATATCCCAATGCACACTGCTCTCTTGCTCTTCTTCTACTCACCCGAATTCTTACATTTAATTGACCTATCACACACCCTCCTCATGATCATCATCGACCAATCATACTGTAAATTCCCTAGCATTCACAAGACATTCACTACCTGTGTGAAGTTAACCCCCTTTTTTAAAAAATGAAAAATTTAATAGTTGTTTCAGTTTCTTCTACATTTTTTCCAAATTGTTCTAAAGTTTTACCACAAAACCTTGTTTCGGGGCAGTAATAATTGAAAAAAGTGAAATAAGGAGCAGTTCCCTTTTTGTTGGAAATTGTATTTTTGAAAATTGTTATAGGTTATTTCAGTTGTTCTTAATATTGTTCCAATAGATCAGAATGACCCAGAAAGCAGAGAAAAAGGTTCATTGAAATCATGGCTGTTCCAGACTTAACTACCCTTCCGTTTCTTGTTCTGAGAAATCTGCTGGTTGTTCCAAGTTGTTCTCATTCCTAATAACATTGTTCTAAAGTTTTGTTGAGATATTTGCAATAGTTTATTTAAAAAATTCAATAATGATCAGCTAGCGCGGGCCGCCCCCCATATTTGCAAATTTGACATTTTTAGTGTTGTTCTGCATTGTTCCAAGTTTGTTGTAAAACTTCTAATTGGAACTTTAAATTTAACTTCATTTGAGCCGATTTAACACGTTCTAAGACTCTGACGTTGTTCTCTTAATCTCATCTCTTAATTCACATCATCCGAATGTGTCTTCTGATTCCCTTTTTATAGCAGTAAAACTACCTAGCAGAAAATCCTTCTTTATTAATCTCTTCTAAAAATTCCACTGGATCATGTAGGGGCGATTTCATCCACTCGATCAACATTGATCTATCTGAAGCTGATCCCAACTCCTTTATCTTCAGATAATCGGGTATAAATTCTTCTTTGAATTTTTCTTCAATCTTCCATACACATTTTCCTGTAACATGTTAAGTGCTACGACAGTGATTTGACACTGAACTTTCCATTCAGGCCGCGTCTGTCACCGTTGATGGACGCTAACTTTTCGTTCAGGTCGCGACAGTCGCCGGTGACTGACAGTTTAAAATATAATAGAAAACTAAAAAATTGGCATTGTTTTAAGTAATTATTTAAATTTTAAGTAATTACGCCGGTTTTTAGCAAAAATAATTTCACTACTATCGCTTGCACACTCTTCGACTGACATTTTCAAATCTAACCAAAGACTTTTGTCCGCAGAGAACTGAAGTAATATAAACGTAAAACATTTCTAAGATGTTTGTATTACTTTTTCGTAACCCAAACAAAACCCCGGCCGAAAACCGGTTCGATGAAATTTTATCTAGCGGGCCAAAAGATAAACAAGACAAAGCAGACTCGGCGCATAACGTGTTGAATGAAGTCCATAAGCATTTCGTTCTAAACGTAAATATCTTCTACTAAGATAAGAAACAATGGCCCTGATATGTTTACAAACCTGCATCTATTAAGTTTCAATTTGTTAGTAGTGCGCTTCGCATTACTATAACACAATACCAGCGCACTTCTAAGCTGCGCGTGTGGCCTGATGGCGATTTCCTTATAAATTCGCATAGTACTTAACGTCTTAAACGCCCTGACCTTTTGAGCAATTGATTTTAACGCTGAAGTTCCCTCTAAGGGTTCAACTGTTGGATGTACTCAAATTCTATATAACTCGAATATCTGATTGTGAGACAAGAGGTGAGAATTTGATATTGATTTATCTAATTCGGCTTCTCTAATCAAAAAGAGCTTTTCAACCCCTAGATCCTGGGCTGTTTTCAAGTTTTCAAAGAAAACTATGAAACTTTGAATGATCCTGATCTTCGGGTTTCAACCGGGATAGATCCCACTAAACGCGACAGACAACTTGGTTCGAGAGAGTAAATTAGCTTATATTCAGGATTTCCAACAATTTCTAAAATTTGGTCATCGTCTAGTAAAATTTTGTTCAATCTAGCCAAGTCAGGAAATGATCTGTTATTGGACCTTTTCTTCAATAAGCTCAACATTCTTAATAGATATCGTTGCGAAGCCAGATCTGGGAGTATAACCAAATGATCTCGAGATACTAGAATATCTTTATGAAGTATTCTTATAATTTATTATGAGCATTAGATTCTTTGAAACCTAGAATTTTGTTGATCGGACTTCACAGTAATTGATAACGTTTTTCCCTTTTTGCCACCAACACGTAGATGAGTGGTTATCGCTTCTTCCCATTCCACCACTGCCACCAAATTTTATTGTTACCATCGCTGGATCCGGAAAATCAAGCGACGTAAATGGAATTTGTAATAAAAGGGATGATTCGTTGGTTCGGTCTACTTTATCAGCACGTTCGCTTGTTAATACAAGGCCTATCGAGTTTTATGTTTTGAAGTTGTGATAATCTCTCAGAATATGTCTTCGGGGATCAGGAAATATTCTATCTTTAAGTCATTCCTCACTAGGTAAATCTTTTGGTAGTTTCGGAAACTCTATGGGAATCAATTACCACGGCAAGTATTGAGTAAAATTGTCTTGTTCGTTAATCAGATATTTTGCCGGGTCTAGATCCTCCTGGCTCGTTGGTTTTGTTTGTTTTTGAGTGTACGGTTTATCTAATTGTCTGAATAATTTGCACGATTGAACTTTCCTACCACTTCGTTCAGGCACAAGGCTGTGCCTACTCAGATTTTGTGTTCCTAGTATACTTGAATTTCCTTTGGTATGTGATTGAGTCTTAATTAGATCGTTTGGCATAAATGATCAGTCTATCCAAGTTCTGACGACATGTGAGATGCTGATCGAGGTTTCGATTTTATATTAACGATTTGGTAGAATAAGGTAGAAGCCCTGTACTCGACTTCAGTTTTACCTCTCTGGAAGTATTAAAGATGGATAGATGCCCCCATACAACGGCTTCAGTTCTATTCAGGAAGGTTTCGAATAAATTGTAAGAGAGATGATTTGAATTCAGTTCCGTCATCGTCGCCGTCTTCGTACCTCCATATACTTTTTTTACATAACAGATGGCGTTGATTGAAACACACAGTTGAGAATTGCGCCAAGTACAGGCAACCGATGGTACAGCCAATGCGATGGGGCAAGTCATGTGACAGCGCCATTAATGGTGTCTTGCTGGTGGAAGAGAGGAGAGTGGGCCGTGACTATTTACGTTCTTCGACCCATGCGTGCAACAGAGAGAGCACTATGGTGCGAGCGAGCCAAATCGTGCGAGAGTAACACTAGCGTCATATTGCCGACTCGTTCGCACTAGTGTTGTGCGAAAAGGACGTAACGAGCGACGGTCTGGCGATTGGCTCACATCATCGTACCCTCTCTGTTGCGTGCATGACCTGAGATATGTGATAATACGGGATAATCCTGCCCACTCTTCTTTCTTACTTTTACTACAGAGGTCATCTAAAAGCTGAACACCATTAAAGGCGTTCATGTCAGTGCACTTGTGTTTTGAATCAAAAGAATAGAAAATATGGTATCTTTCAGTAGACAGTATATACAGAGTGATTTATTATAAATAGTGGTCCTACTTTATTATGATATCGTTCCACATAAGTTGAAATATCTTATAAAGAAAATCCTTATTCAAATCATAGGCTTTGTTAAACTATAACATGAGATATACATGGGTATGTTATTTGTTACGTCCGACGCAACTGTGCCCCCAAAAATTCCACTAAACACCCCCTTGCCCTATTTCTTTGTGAGCAACGTTGTTCAACGTAATCTGGTCTTACGCGCACCCAGCTTCTCCATTGTATAAGTAAGTTAGAAATAAGATTAATAATCGTAGAACAGTCCATGGGCAAAATGGTTCCCACATTAGCTCGCCAACGGATCTAAGAGAGAGAGTGACATCGCTGCGCAAAAATGCAAGAACTTTAGGACGATGGACCCCAAGGTACGTGCCGATAACGTGGTAAGACTGAGGGAACCAAGAGTAGTCCGCGGCGGTCCTACGGTTCAAGAATGCACTGAATCGGCAGTTTTCCATGCCTTCTTTGGGTCCAGACGCTTCTCGATCTGGAATCGAGCAGCGAAATAGTCAGTCTACCTAGGAGTCTCATCTAAACCAGTCTTACTTTTACTATCATCAAAAACTTGAAGTCAAAAGGCGAACTTAGTGCCAAACAGTTGTGTTAGCCAAGATACCTTAGGGCCTATCTTAGCTTCCTCGCCTTAGAGCCAAGCAGTGAAACCAATTGTGAATCACAAGTTCTACCCCTTTTGAACTCAGTGTCCTTGTGTGTAACAACGACTACACGAGTGTCAGTGCCTACCTTAGCGTCCGGGATGAGAACCACATTTTGTCGAAAATTTGAATTATTTACAGTTTCCTCAGGAAACTCATCTCAACCACGATATCATACCTCTCTCTTATCTTTACTGGTGAGCTCATTACATTACCATTGCTACTATCATACTACCATTGTATCATTTAACAGACGTATAGTCTTAATAATGCGCATAATTATATATTTAGCTTACACTCACACGATAGGAATATCCGTCGCATCTATACAATTTATATTCAACCATTGTAACGCAAACAACACAAACCCAACACTCACACGAATACAACATAGATTGCGCAGCGGTTATCGCATATTGACGAGATCAAATTTGAGGCACAACGTACTCTCACCAAGTGCATATATAATCAAATTGTAAACCCCTGCATTGATATCGTAACAGACACTACTTATTTTTCAACATACATTGGCATTAACTGAATCATTTCTAAAATACCTGAATTTCCTTTCATCTCTTATATAAGAACCTTTATCTCGATCACCACTCAGTATCCACGAGAGGAGCAAACAGAGAACAGCTGAGTGCGCATAAGCGCTTTACGCAGCCTCCACGCAATTCCCTTTCGGAAGCGGACGCGTCGGACGTAACACAGCTGTACGAACTAGGATCAGAACTCGCAGCAGGGAGGAAGACGGCGCTAGAAATGACGAAGAGGTCCGCAAGGATACTCACGGAGAGGCGCCAAACCCGGAACCATCCGAAGGTCAACGCAGGGTTAGCCCGGAACGACGAACGGCCACACCAAGAGTTCAACCTATGTTGATCGAACTTTCATCGGATTCGGAGGACACAGACGATTACCTTGATGCAGGCGAAGGAACCGCGAGCAACGAAGCCACAAACGACATTTGGGTCAACATTCCCCTGTCCGACTCAGCTCGACGCCGGCTCGCAAACATCAAACGATCAATCGAAGAGTGCTACTCTGAACGGGAACAAATAGAAAGAGAGTTAATTAATTTGGAAGGAATATTACAACCAACTCGGAATACCGAACGCAACGTGGAAACACCAGATAGACAAGGGTTATATGACCTCCCACCAATAGCGAGGTCAACGCTACACGCGGAAACTGAGGAGTTAAAGACGCCAGTAGCAACAAACGAATCACCTGACTCAGATAACAACAGCAGTCAGCTCGAGATAACTGCATTGTACCGAGCTGGAGAGTGACTTAGACCAATGCACCCCAGAAGGCACGGGGATGAACCTCAGGAATAGCCGCAAGTGTCTAACCGTCGCTAAAGATAATTACGCGCACTTCATTTCCGTTGATTGTGAGATGACTACACCTATCAGCAAACTGTTGAAGGACCTAGGGATGATAGAGCCGGACACACTTAAAATCTCTAATACGGATGACGTAATGTGTAGGCTACCATCAAACACCTTGCAAGGAATGCTGACCAAGGTATTCTTCGTTAGCGATGTCACTATTACACTACGCCATGGCACTGTGCAGATACTCCCGGATGAACTACCTGGGGAGATAATCAAGGAAACGTATGATAGCCTAGTTGGAGGACACAAAGGAGTGATGAAAACATACCGGCGTATAAGGGAAAGGTACTACTGGCCAGAAATGCGACATAACGTCCAGGAATATGTAAGGGTTTGTAAAAGTTGCCAAGAACAAAAATTGGATGCAGCCGCAAAATCTGGCGGAACCCACAGCACGAGAGTCCGATCACATCCACAGTGCGCTATACACACGTACGTGGGGCTCCTGACATATCCATCATCGAGAACGGGTAAATGGGAAGGAAAAAGGATAGAGAATAAAGAGGAAAGATAAGGACGAAACCCTTTACTGCCACCAGGGCCTTCCCGAAGGCGAGGGAGATGGCTACCACCAAGTGTCCGGGTGGAAACCCCGGTATCGCCAGCTGGAGGTGCCGGCCTCCTTCACCCACCAATCGCTGATACAACCCGCAACCATTATGAGCGTGCCAACGAAATCAGTCACATAGGGATCAATAAGACCCACCATCCGCCGGGGACCGGCCGGAACTCCAAACAGCCACACTCCTTGCCGTTGAATAAGGGGCTCCGAAGAACCCCCAGAGACCGAAGGCATCGGTGCCCTCAGGGTTGGTCGCGAACCCTCTGGTCCAGTCAGGTATTGACCACCGTCCCCCCGGGCCTGCCTCTTTTGAATAAAATCCTCCAACGTGTCGTGGTGGGCCTGAAAGGAACCAAACTTGAAATACGCGCAGGCAAAACAAGGAAAAGAGGAGAAAGTAATAAATCCCAACGCACTCATCAACTCGCGTAACGATATCCTCACCATGGTTGGGGCTAGAATGACTCCCATGACCGGGACGCTGAACAGGCCTTGGTCTTAACTCAACGTCAGCGACGAGGTTCGGAGAACTTGCGTTAGCATTCGCGAAGGTGCCCGCGATTAACCGTCGAGAACGGAGATTATGCGTGCAAACTCCCAAAGACAAGGGGAGCAAGCGAAACGTAGGACCGACGATAGGCAAGTTGTAGTAACACCACCATCAACCCACCGTGTATGTCCTCGTACCCCATACGAACAGAGAACCACGACAGAGGAAAAACAGCAACCGCAAAGGGAAGGAAGCAAGGAAGAATCATCTACTGGCGATGTTTCGTTCAAGGCAGAAGGTGTTACGTCCGACGCAACTGCACCCCAAATTTCCCACCAAGCACTCCCTTGCCCTATTCTTTTGCGAGCATCATTCTTCAAAGTAATCGGGTCTTAAACGCACCTAGCTCCTCCATAGTATAAGTTAGAAATAAGATATAATAATCATAGCATAGTAAGTCCATGGGGACAGTCCATGGACGGAATGTTCCCACAGGAGCCCGCCAGTGGATGTAAGAGAGAGAAAGAGACATAGCATCGCAAAAATCCGAGAACTTTAGAACGATGAACCCCAAATTACGTGCCGATAACGTGGCAAGACCGCGGGTACCAAGAGCAATACGCGGCGGTCCCACGGTTCCAGAATGCACTGAATCGGCGGTTTTCCTTCCCTTTTTTGGGTCCAGACGCCCCTCGAGCTGGAATCGAACAGCGAAACGGTTAGTCTACTTAGGAGCCTCATCTAAACAAGTCATATTTTGCTCTCCCTAAATTTCGAGTCAAAGGCGAACCTTGTCCGAAAACAATTGTGTTTACCAAGATACCTTAGAGCCTATCTTGTCTTCCTAGCCTTAGGGCCGAGCAGTAAAATCAACCGCGAATCACGACAAGTTCTACCCCTTTTCGAACTCTGTAGTCTTGTGTCACAGTGACCACTGCATTAGTGCCAGTGCCTACCTTAGCGGTAGGAACAAGGACTACGTTTTCGGAAATTTGGACTATTTACTCTTTCCTCCGGGAACTCATCTCAGAAATCAATTATATCTCTCTCCTACCTTCACTGGTGATCCCATTACGTTATCATATTTTACCATACAACCATATTATCATATAACATACATATATTTTCACTATTCCACACAATCATATAATTTGCTTACACAACGCGATGGAAATACCTAATACATTTACACCTTTTCGACTCAACCATTGTAACACAAACAACACAAACCCCCTCAGTCACACGAACATAACACGTATCGCAGAGCGCTTATCGCGGGTGTATGAAGTCGAACTCGAGGCACAATAAAGCCTCACCGACTCCATGCAATATCTAAGTATTAAACACCTGCAATACATCATAATAGCTATCACGTATTTCAAACTACATTTGGCGTTAACCAAATCATTTTCAAATATCTAGTTTGTTTCTCCTCATCGCTTATATCAGAATCTTACCCTCGATTACAGCTGGGTGCGCATAAGCGCTTTAAGGTGGTAAGAATCCCAAAAATATAATTAAGTTCGCCCTCCTGGTATTCCCTTTCGGGATCGGACGTGTCGGACGTAACAGTAAGACCATCCGGCATTTTCGTTATGATATTTAATCATTATTCGTTTAAGCAAATTAATTTCTAACAATATATTCGAATCAGTTCAATGGAAACTTCGAATCTTTTGATTTAAATGTACCATACAACAATTCCTCATCCTAACGGCAATCCGAAGGACCGCGCCTGTATTGGACGGCAAATAAGAGCTTACCCAAAAAAAAAAAATATAAACTCCCACGTGTAGCGCGGGAGATTAACTTACTAAACGTGTAAATAACGCCCTGCACGTCACACTCTTACGACAAAATCTTGACATTTGTGGTGGGAAGAATACGATGACACACCTCTCGATCTGTTCTTCTTGCACCGGCTCTTCAGTGAAGACAACGCTGTAATAGAGGAGTACGAAGACGATGATGGGATAGGTTGGATAGATTGGAGAGGTTACGAATGCAGTTGGTTACGAAAGCCAGCATAATGAAAATTAGTTAGGCACTGATCTACGTCCAGGTATCGATCCTCTTCCCCGGTCCCTCGTTCCGAGGTTCACGCAGTTAACCGGGCTCTCCAGAGAAGCCACATGGGGCCCCGAACCCCTACCGATGAACGAAAATGCCTCAGAAGGTGCCGGAACTTCTCTTAGTTCGTAGGTGGGCACCAGGGTATACCTTTTGCCATTGATTCCAAACAGAAAGACATAATGCGGCTCATGTCGCTTCGCATCCTCGAGAGTAGATATACAAGGAGAGTTCTGGATCAAGATTCCTGCACCGACACTTACCGATACTATGGGAGTGAAGGAAGGTTCACGTCCGTGCTAAGTTAGCGACGTTGGCGCCCCCCTATTAATGATAAGTTAGAGTTGTTGGGGACCGCTATGAAAGATTTCTTCTTACCGACGGGTCGGCATCGTGAGGCCCCGTTTTAGAAGATTTCTGCTTACCGACGTCTCCGGAGAGAGTGAAAGAGGGTGCGCGCGCACAAGCCGATGGTTGCTGATACATCAAAGGGTGCGTTCCACTAGACAATCGCAACACTCACGCTCACGACCGTGATTATTTCTATTCCACTAGCTTGCGAGCGTTGCGGTCGGTAATTCAAGTGGAACAGGTTGCGGGTGACGCGATCGCTCATTTATTTTCTTCTTGAATAGCAATGACACAGCTTTGATCGGCTGGCGGATGAATTGAGAGTTAAAAAGGTTATAAAGTTTAAAGTGAAAAACGTCTATAGGTTTTAATTAAAATGTGGTTTTAAACAGTGATTAATATGTTTTAAAAATGGTATTGAATATAATTTTATGTATTTCAGTGAAAGAGTTGCATTGCTTTCTTCTCAAAATGAGTATCAAAGCTGTAGTTGAAATTACAGAGCGTAGTACTACACTTACCGCTTCGTGCACGCGTAGCATCTTCTTTGGATACTGGTACTTCAATAATTGTGCTGGTATCAGAATTATATAAAGAAATATTTTCTATCGACATTTTAATTCGCGCCACAAGGCAACGCTCATGTATTAACCCACCTCAAAGCTACTGGGAGGTAAATGACGTGCGACGGCACCTCTATAATCTTATATCCTGGTGGTACGACCGGAAAGAATTCGTGGA
>JARQSV010000524.1:427847-442133 GCA_030142285.1 Calameuta idolon | reverse complement strand
CCAATAATATTTAGCAGTATTTGGAAAGCTTTATTCAATTTTTCGAATTTTCAATATTTCTGTGCAACTAATTTTTTCCTTCTTTTTCTCTCTTCCTTCTTCTTCTTATTCCTTTCTGGCTTTATGCCCTTATGGAAGGTTCCAAGGGTCGCTCTGGGAACCAGCGGTAAGTTGCGGAGAACCTCTGGCCGCCAAGCTACACGTTCATGATCTCGTTCAGCTCGGCTATGACGGAACATGCATTATCGACGGAGGCGATGAACATAAAATCCTACTTCCAGACTCGCCGCTACGATTTAGCGCCATGGTTTTGGTATCGCCTAGAACTGTAGCGTTGTGCATCTCCCTACTCATCTCTGGTTACGACTAGTTACGACGCCGTTCGTCGTTTTTATATTCCACGGTTAGTGGTTAACTTACTTGCTGCTTATCGCATTACAAAAGGTTCTGAAGACTTGTCAATCCAAATTGGAAGCAGACGAATGAACGAGCGACAGAACGGCTCCATTTCTCAGTGTACTTTTGCTATTATTCAAGAGTAACTAGGATGATTTCAGAACCGTTGTTGTTCGCGTTTGCCTTGGTGGATACTGGGGCCGTGCTCTTTCTCCTGGTTTATTTTGTATCCTTTTCATAAATTGTCTGTTACATTTATTACGTTTTAAGTAAATTTCAAACAAAGGCTATGATTTATCGTTTGTTGTTTCTCTGTCATTTCCATAGGGAGTTTCAGACGGTTACGTTTTCGGCCTGCGTTAAGACACTGAAAATATACTAACGAAGACTATCAATCTGATGAAGCGTTGTGCTTCGCGCCTGTGGCGCCACGGTTGAAATTCAAACAATCTTATTTTTCAATTCCCGACTGTTTGGAAATCGCGCTTAATCTTGGCAACTTGAACTAACGAAAAAGGAATCGTTCTCGCAAAGATCAATAGTTACAAAGCCTGACGATAAATTGTGTGACCATAATTAAGCCTGGTATTACAATTCCTTGAAGGTTTCCTTAACAGCTAACATAGGTAATCACATTATCGGATCTTGAGTGCGATTATCTGAATGCTCCGCAATGCTGCTCCAAATTGAATAGGGTAATTTTGTTATAATGATTTACATTCTTGCCTCACTTCTCATCAGGGTTAATAATAGCAATTGATATGGCGATGCAGAGGACGCGATCAATAATATACATATGGGATGAGAGATCTGTTTTTTAAACAGAGATCTCCTTGAAAAATTTGGTTGCACCACACAGCATTAATTTCTCGTGGCGATGTTGCTATTCCCTGTCTGATTTTATTTTTCTGTTTCAGTGGGTAATGCCAAAGTTAGTAGCTCATGTATTTATGATTCTTCTCCTGCTGCTGCACGGTCACTGGATATTAACATTAGTGAACTTACCCATGACCTTTTGGCTCGTCTACGAGTTCTTAACCGTACCTATGGGTAATATGGGTGTTTACGATCCCACGGAAATTCATAATCATGGACAACTCAAGGTTCACTTCCGAGATTGTATGATCTATCTCGGATATTATCTCATATTTTTCTTCATATATCTCTACTGGTTAGTAATTTTTTGGAGAATCTTCACGGGAGTTGTTTGCCAAGCGAATATCAAATGTTATTTTTCATGTTTCAGTATGATTATTGCGCTCTTAAAGGGAGATCCGGTGAACAGAAATGACGACGAAGTGGTCGTCTTTTAGGTTTTACAAATAAAAGTTCTTTTGTGATAACACTTTATTCAAGTGTATTTTATACGTATCATTTGTTTTGTATGCTGGTCTGAGTCCCATAATTTATTGATAGATCTTCACTCATTTCTATCGTTTTAATTCGACAGTGGTTTCGTCTCTTGAGAGAAATCTCAACGCGCCTTCACGCAACATTGAAAATATTCCTCGCCCTAAAGTTTGTCATTGTTTAAGAAGTTTTAGCAGGTATCGTGTAGCGCGTCTCTTTCGTTTGACAGATGTCGAGGAAAGGGCTTAAGTTCTCTAGTCGCATCGGCGAAGATTTCACTGTAACGGTGATGACAATTATAAAATTATATTAAAGAAATTGTTGATTATTCACTTTCTTAGATTTTGATTATTGACCATTTCCAATGTACCTATTTATCCGCAGAATCATTATCGATCATTACCTTTATACTATTTCCAAGTGAAACCCACGAATGCGAGTAGCAAGACTAATTCGTTAATATTCCCATAGCGTGATTATCTAACCGTCTATGTCAGAAAGAAAAATGCCTTGTCAACGAACTAACCCCTAAATTTCGCCCTGTCGTTTTTAGGTCACCCGTTCTATTATTGCCTAGCCTGTTTACAATTCGACTTGGATCGCAATCGAGGGTGTGCTCCATGAATAGGGCAAGGATAATGTTCAGACGACGTTGGTCACGCTTTATAGCGGTCGATTGATTTAATGGTGGCGATGGAAAGTCTCCACCACTCCCGTCTCATCTGTCAAATTAAGTTAAGGACGAGGAGAAGTGCCGGACACGAACCAGCAACATATTCCTTCCATTATCCCAGGTTTCAATCATAAAAGAAGATAGTAAAAAAGGATAAAAATAATTCGGAACGTTAAGTAACTCTATGGTACTTGACCAAATCGACTTGAACTTCGTAGGACTATTCCAGTGTTCTTTTATCTGCTTGGTTGAATTCGTGTTAACGGCAAGTTCCCGTGTCGAAATGTTTTAGCCTAGTACCATTAAGGGGCTTCTATTTTTATTATCTGCTCCGGAATCCGATTCGGAATTACCTACGATCATGCAAATTTTCGTGCCTGAGTAGCTGAATCAGGAAGCAGCGTATTTCAGAAGAACGGAGTTAAGTTTTTATTGAAACAGGAATGGCTGCGGATCCGTGCAACAGTTTGTCGAGGTGAAACCAAAAGTCAGGAAGGCGTAGGAAGGCTCTTCGAAGAAGGTGCTTTTCGTCAAAATCAATTTGAAAGCAACATAAGCGCGTGTGTATGTCGCTGTCCGCAATCGCGAGAGCTAGCGAGAGCAGCCTCGTGGCGCCGCCTGACGTGCAGTTACCGTAGTCAGGTCAGCGCCAGAGGAGGACTTGGGGGATTGGTGGAGACTCGTGGAGGATGACCGGTTGTTCCGAGTGAGTGTGCGCGAGTGAGTGCGCGAGTGCTCCGTGGTAAGGGTGCGAGTGCGAGATACGGCTAATCGTATCGTCTGCTGGGGAAGGCAGATAGGCCCAGAGCTGGCCAGAGGAGGGCCGTTCTTCCGATACATTTTGTGAGGGCTTCTGCACCCTGAGTTGTTCCACCAGGTCAGGATGTGTTGTCGGCGTTCTGCCCAAGGGAAACTCGCGGGCTTACGTCGGCTGCTTGACTCCCGTTGACATTCCCGCGACGCTACGGACGACCTCGCCGAAAGGAGTAGCCGTTGTCATCGTTCTGCTCCTGGTATTCCGAGCCGTCGTTGTTATCGTCGTCGCTACAACACGACCAATGTGCACTGGGTTACTGTTGCCACGTTAGACGCGGCCTCGTCCAACCTGGACGAAGGATATTTGACGTCTGTCCTCATCGTCCTGCACGTCGCTGGAACGTTTTGAGGAATCTTCGTGCCCAGGATTGCGGATACTTTGCTTTCATCGAACACGCACTGGAATCAGGAATCATGTCGGGCTCCAAGTGCTTGGCTAATGCTGTTCAGACAAAGCCTGTTGAGGTTTCACAGCAGCTCCAGGATGGCGAGAAATTCGTCAAGTGGGATGAGGTCGGTGTGCCTTCTTATTTGTTTGCCTGTTATCTGATTAATGATGCTATCGGGTTCTTGGCTAAGTTGACAAATTGGTTCACAGGTGAATATGTAGAAGCTGTTACGGTTCTAAGGATAGTGAAGAAACGCGTTCAAGCTTATGCAAACTTACTTCTTTATATTCGTATCGGATGTCGGTTGTGGGCAGAATGATTCTCCTTAGAGTTTTGACAAAATTTTGAAATACTGCATGTGTCTATTTTCTTCTTACAGTCGAGTAGTGTTTGACGTATACAGAAACGAGTAATAAAAATATACCAAAGAGGTTTATTGGCAGGAGTAAAAATATACCACGAGCGTTATTAATTGATGAAAAAAAAACATGATTCTTGCTAATTCTTTTTATTAGTTTTTAAATAATGAGCCTAAGCAAAATCTAATGTTTGGACAAGTTGGAATTAGGTTTTCTGCTCATAGTGATTGTCCTTGGCCAAAATTTAGTCATGCATTCACACATAGTTTACTTATTCAAGATTCTTTTGATTGTTAGCAGTCTGCTTGGTTTGAAGCCTATAACTTATGAGCTTTAAATTTTATTGCATACAGATACTGTCTTGTTTTCAAACTTCCTAGAAGACGTCAGCAAGTTCCTTTAATGTTATCTACTAATCATCTGAAGCTGCTTTATGTAAACACGGTGTCAGTGAATAGGATGACTACCAATTTAACTACTGGTTAACGTGCTGAGGCTTTCATAGATTTCAATGTCCTCTCTTTAGCACCTTATGTCAACAACATATTTCATTTGTAATAAGAATGAGTCATATACGCTCCAAGATAGATTCCATGAAATCTAACCATAATTATTGCTCTATTTCAATTCCAAGAGGTCGGTTTTCATCTGGGGAAAAATAAATCAATCTGTCTCTTTCAAAGGCAGTCACTAAAAACAGTCGATGCCAATCGTTGATGCTGTCACGAGTCGAAAACGATTCGCAAAATTTATTGGCAAGCAGCAAATCTATCCGAGGGTCGTCCCAAAAAACGTGGGTGTCTGTCGATCAACAGATCTACCAAAGTCGATTCCGTTTCGCAATATAGAATTGTTCTAGCAATTAATCATACGCTTTTCGAACAGACATAAAATGCGACTAGGCATGATGCAACGGCGCTCTTAGTGTAAGAGCGAGCCATGCTAGTGGAGGATTCTACAATTTATTTTAAGATGCTGTTTGCCAAGGGCTTCGGAGACTATTATTTTCTTTATAGGATTCGGGAGTCGCCACCCCAGTCACTTTGCGGGTTGACAAGTACGGCTTTTATCTGCATTGGGTGGACCAGCACAACGAAATGGACATGCTTGATATAGCCACGATCAGAGATACACGGACTGGAAAATATGCCAAGATACCAAAGGTAACGATTTCGTCGAGTTCATTTGGCAGGAGTTCGCGTCTCTGCATTAGGGAAAGCGGCAGCAAGAACAAAGGAAAAGAAAATAAGAGAGAAATGAAAGAGAGAGATAGTAAGTGAGAGACTTTTCGACTAGAATCGCTGGTCCTTATCAAGTCGATAGTTACTTTTATCCTCGCCCTACGCTGCAGTCTTGACTATTGTAAAGTATCTGCGATCTCTCAACTATAATTATATCCCGCCTTTGCGTAGATGCTAATGACGCACAGTACCGGCACATAATAATTATTGACAAAATTATAAATAGAACATTGCCTACCTTGCACCCTATAGACATACAATTTTTTCTTTCCCGAGTCACGCCTACCTTTGCTTACCCTGGAAAACAATGTTGCTTCCCCTATAAAAGGGAACAAAGCCGACGTGCATCGGTTCGAACTTTCCTCTTACACAAATCGATAAACGCACGTTTATGAACTTTTCATCGCGTTGCTCATCGTTACAGCATTTCCAGGGATCGTTGAATCGGATCGAAAACCTATTGTCAGTTACGGACGGACATACTACTTTCTCTCTTTATTCCTTCTCTGTTCTCGATTCTCATTCAGCTTCGTTTCCGACAGAGGAATCTGGACCTGGTGTCTGGCCGTGTAGCTTCGCAGGAGGTCTACTGTTCCATTGACAAGTGTTTACACATAACCAATTTCATTTCCTCAGGATCCAAAGCTGAAGTCTCTCGTGACGGTGGGCTCCCAAGACTGCTTGGAAGAGAAGACCGTCACCGTGTGTTACAGCTCGGACTTTGTCAACGTGACGTTCATTAACTTCTGCACGACCCGAGCAGAGATCGCCAGACACTGGACGGATCAGCTGTTTCATCTGGCGCACAATCTGATGCAGCTCAATACAAGCACGATTATGTTCTTACAAAAAGCGCACACGAAGCTCACACTTACGGCCGACAAGTCCGGCAAGATACCAGTGAAAAAGTAAGTTTCGTTTCGTGCAGTCGGACGGACAGATACGGCAGAGCGGATAACAATGTCCCGGTCCTGTAATCTTTCGGGCCACGTTCGTTATTTCTGCCCGCCTCCGTCACGTGGGAGAGGACGCTTCTTCGAGATGCCGCGACTGAGAGACAAGGAAAGCGCTGCTGTCCTATGGAATAAAAATAGCAGGCTTCGCGCTGTTTGTCAAACGTCATGGTTTCCCGTTCGTTCGCGGTTGTTTACTGTTTACGATGTGCCGTATTTAAACGTAACAATTAAGGAAGCGTCGTTCATGTTGTGTCTACGCGCCGACTGCGTTCGACGTAATTTTACATTGCGTCGACCGGAGTCGCGTTCGCTTGGAACAACTTTGATTTTGAATCGCCTGTAATTGTTATTTCATATTTTCTAGCGTCATCAAGATGTTCGCACAAAATAAAGAGGATCGCAAGCGCGTTGAAAAAGCTCTCGATATATCGTCTCTGCCATCTGGAAAGGTGAGTGTCCTTTCCTATTCCGTTTGTAAATAAATCTTGGACTCCTTTAGTCTTGTAAAAATAGTTTTCTGGAAATGGTGGACGCTTCGTAAGTAAGAGGTCATTTCTCTCAAATATCTTTAACGTTTGTCATGTTTATTAGGTACCCGATGCTTCCCCAATTCCGAGGCGGAGCGAAGGGGCTGACATTCGTTTCCATCGAGTTGATTTTTGGTCCTGGCACGAATCCAACTTTACCTCCTACGGGAGCATTAAACCTTTTTTATTTTCATTGTTCTCCGACGACCTTGCTGCCGCGTTTAATTCATCCTGACACTTTTAACGTATTCTAAACCGCATAATTTCTTGAGCTTGTCGCTCCTGTACCTTCCGTTCTTAGTAAATTGTAACGCGCGACGAAATCGTTGGCTTTGACTTGCCGCGAGGAAAATGTTCTCTTCTATCGTTCAACCGATATGAATGAACGTCGAACGTTCAATTCGAGGCAGCTGCCTGATGTCAACGTGACTCGATCCATTATTGACTTTCGCAATGATTGATTCACGTGCAACCGTGTATGAGATTCGCTCGTGTGTGAAGATTAGCCGAATGCGTGGTGTCCTGGAGTGAAAATATTTTTCCAGATTACGCTTTTGGCATTTAGCCAATAATAACGGAGGAAACGATAAATTCGTTTAATCTTTCTTTAAGCTTTTGGGGAGAGAGTCGAAAATGACACTGAAGTAAATGCATAATCGTTTTATAAAAATATTTTGGACTTCCCGTGCAAGGTCGCTGAAAATTCGACGCGCTTTAAGAACTTAATACTAATTCTTTTGGCATAATTGACTCTGCGATAATTGACTTTGTTGCAGAACGACGCCATCTCCCTGCAGAAATTCCAGTTCGAGGATTTCTTCAATTTCTACAAGTCCCTCACCCAGCGTACCGAGGTCGAAAAGGTATTCGAGGAAATCGTCGGCAATTCCAAGCGCAGGTTGATGTCCGTCTCGCAGCTCGTTGAATTTCTCAACCAGACCCAGAGGGACCCGCGACTCAATGAAATACTCTACCCGTATGCGAACGCAGCGCGTGCGAAGGATCTGATTAATCAATACGAGCCGAACAAGTACAATGCCAGTCGCATGCAATTGAGCTTCGACGGGTTCTTGAGATACCTCATGAGCGAGGACAATCCAATTGTAGCTGCGTCCAAGTATGAATTATCCGACGACATGGATCAGCCGCTCGCTCACTATTTTATCAACTCCAGTCATAACACTTACCTGACAGGTAGACATGTTCTACACGTTGCATAAATGCTCCAGCCGTTAAAACCTGCATCTAACGTCTCGTTCTCTCTTTCAGGTCATCAACTAACCGGCAAGAGCTCCGTCGAGATTTATCGTCAGTGCTTGCTCGCGGGATGTCGTTGCGTCGAGCTAGACTTTTGGAATGGAAAGTTCGACGAGCCCGTTATTGTTCACGGGTAATATGCCAAGTCTTATCATTACCAAGATCGTGTTTGTGTGTCTGACCCGTCGCTACTTTGCTGACAGATACACGTTTGTGCCTGAAATCTACGCCCGTGATGTGATAGAGGCGATAGCTGAGAGTGCCTTCAAGACATCAGAGTTCCCAGTGATTCTCAGCTTTGAGAATCACTGCAATCCAAGGCAACAGGCCAAGATCGCGCAATATTGTAGGGAATATTTTGGGGAGATGCTACTGGACGCTCCGCTCGAGTCTCACAAGGTTTGGATGCTGGGACGAAAGGATGCAATGAATGAACAGGTTGTTACAAACGGTGGCTGTTATTTTATTTTTTTCATAGCTGGAACCTGGCCAGGAACTTCCACCTCCTTCGCTATTGAAACGCAAGATTATCATTAAGAATAAGAAGAAGCATCACCATCACCATCATCACAAGAAGCATCATAAGAAACAGCCGGCGCAGATACCGGAAGCTGGCGAGAGCTCGCAGGAGCTCGACGACAACGGGATCGTCAATCAGGCTGCAGAGGGCGAAAATGGTCCTCCGCCGGACATCATACCGCAGAACGAAGTCCTGGATGGTGTCGTCGTGGGTGGAAGCGGCGAGCAGCAAATGGGAAACGGTGACATTCCGCACGCGCCGATGCTTCAGCAACGTCAGGGCAGCAAAGATAGCACTCAAGAAGATGACGGTTGGTAATTAGATTCGCTTGACTCTTGGTTATTTCTGCGATTAGAGTATTGAGTCTGAAGTTACAAATTTTTGGGTCCAGATGACGAGGACGAGTCCAGTACGGAAGAGGACGAATCCAACGTGGAGGATATCAAGCTACGAATGGATGATAAAGTGCCGGCTCCGGATAAAGCAGCTTCCACGGCGAAGGAAACAGAAGCTGGTGCAGAAATATCGGCCCTAGTCAATTACGTACAGCCAGTTCATTTCAACAGCTTCGAAGCGGCAGAAAGTACGTCCACAGCGATCACTTGTTTCTCCAATTTGTCTCACTCTCATCAATGTGCTCGATCAATCATTTTTAACAGAAAAAAATCGTATGTACGAAATGTCATCGTTCGACGAGAAACAGGCGACAACGTTGCTCAAGGAAAGACCGCTCGAGTTCGTAAACTATAACAAACATCAGTTGTCCAGGGTTTATCCAGCTGGAACGAGGTTCGACTCTAGCAACTTCATGCCTCAAGTCTTTTGGAATGCCGGATGCCAACTAGTCGCTCTGAACTATCAGACTCTTGGTAAGTCTCGAAATTGCTACCTGGGACTTCGGAACAATGTCAGAAATGTTCTCATTGCTCGTCAGACCTCGCGATGCAATTGAATCTTGGTATCTTCGAGTACAATCAACGTTGCGGATATCTTCTTAAGCCGGAATTCATGAGGAGGAAGGACAGGCGGTTGGATCCCTTCGCCGAATCTACTGTCGACGGAATAATTGCGGGCACTGTGCATATCCACGTTATTTCTGCACAGTTTCTCACCGACAAGAGAGTCGGTACCTACGTCGAGGTCGATATGTATGGATTGCCAGCGGATACCGTGAGGAAGAAGTTCAGAACCAAGATCGTGCCTAATAACGGAATCAATCCAGTTTATGACGAAGAACCATTTATTTTCAAGAAGGTCAGTTTTTCATTTTGCAACGCGGTCCGATCTTATCAGCATTTTTTTGACTTCCGTCTACACGCACTCAACATGTACAGGTTGTCCTTCCGGAATTGGCCTCGATTCGGATAGCCGCGTACGAGGAGTCCGGTCGTCTGATAGGTCATAGGGTGTTACCCGTTGTCGGACTGTGTCCAGGATATCGACACGTTGCATTGAGAACTGAGTGTGGTCAGCCTCTACCATTGGCCTGTCTTTTCCTCCATGTGATCGTCAAGGATTACGTTCCGGATGGTCTTAGCGATTTTGCAGAAGCTCTGGCGAACCCGATAAAATATCAGAGCGAGTTGGAGAAGAGGTCGAAGCAACTGGCTGTGCTAACGGATGATTTAGAAGAGCCGACTGAAGGAGAGATTGAGGTGAGCTTGATTTTCTTCTCTTTTCTCTTGCCTGAGAAGTGCTAATAACAAAGTATGATCCTTGGAATATCGGCAATTAGTTTATTACGTATCTCTTCCTTAACATCCTTTCCCAGTAACACACTAACGTCTCCACTAACATGTTTTAGGATAAGGATAAAGTTGGTGTTGGATCAACCACCTCCAAACCAACAGTAAGTCTGTTGCATGTGGAATTCCTTGTTTGTATGCATGGTGATGGTGTTCCAACTGTCTAATTCTCATGCAGGACGAGACTGTCAAAGCTAAAAGATTACAGTCGGCTGGCGAATTGCCGGGATTGTTACCCACATCGGGCAGCCCGCATGGTCGACCATCCATTGCTGGTCTGAACACTTCGGAAACTCAAGAAGTCGAGGACGGCGTGATCTGTCCCACGACCCAGCCTGTCGATGCTGCCATAAACAAGAGTCCCATAAATGCTAATTACAGTAAGTTTCTTCATTGAAATTTGAGAACTTTTTAATGCTGAACTATGGATTTTTCAGTGAGCGACGAAATAGTTGCCGAGTCCTTTGAAAGGCTAATGGAGCACAAACTCGTGAAAGAGAAGAAGATGGAGTTGGAGAAGAAACTGGAGTCACTCAGGAAGAAACAGGAGAAAGAGAAGATGCGGGTACAGTCGCAAAAAACATCCTTGGATGGCGAAAAGCACAAGTCCAAGTTTTACATGAGTCACAAACTGGTCAAACGATTATCCAGCAAGAACATGTGAGTATCCGTCGAAGCGCTGGTCGGATCAGTGTGCCTGACGGTTTGCCTATTTAGTTTCTCAAGTGAGGTCGGATTGAGCACACTTGCCCTGGCCGAGACCTCGGAGTGTCCGGAAGTAGAAAATCGCGAGGGAGTCGAAGGTCAACCTCGAGGACTACCACGAAGCCAAAGCGAGCGTTTGCTGACAGTGTGCAAGGAACATGTGATCCAGGAGCGCGAGCTGCAGGAGAAGTATCACGAGAGCATATTCGTGACCGTTGAGAAAGTCATGAGAACGTCGCAGTCGAATCAGTTGAAGACACTGAGGGTTCTTTTGGAGCGCGAAACGGCGGACGTGATGCGTAAACTGCAAACGATGAGGCACGGAGAGGTAGGAAAATCGACAGGAAGTAAATGGCGAAAGTAGAAATAAAGTATGAAAAGCCCAAAGCAAATCATGTAACTTAAAAATGTTTGCTTTCTCCTAGGTGAAGCAACTGGCAAAGGTGCACAAGGACAAAGCTGAGTTAGACCGCATTAAGCGTGAACTGGCCAAGTCTACCGTGGAGAAGGGAGTGAACGAGTGCACCAGACTGACAAAGATTTACGAGAAGAAGCAAGCCGAGCTCGAAAGGCAACACGAGGAAGTTCGACAAAGGTTGGAAGAAGAAAGAAACAAGGTACATGTTGATCCTGGTAGCGCAGCAAGATCTAGGAGAGATCGTTCGAACTCTTAGACTCCGACAGACGTTCCCAAATGATTTTACAGAAAATTCAAAGATCGATCTTCTTACAGGCGAAGGCTGCGCTACAGGCTGAATACAGTAGCCGCTACAGTAAATTCGAGAGTGGCGAATTTCCATTGTCGCCATCAGGAGGTACCAGTATTCCTGAATCCTTGAGCGGAAATACGTACTAGCCTCGCACGGAATCATAGACAAGCACTGTCCATGTTTTTATCCCTGACCGCGTACACCTTCGCGTCTACGCTGCCCGTGTCCTTGCCTCCAGATATTCATTCGTCGAAAGTCAAGACAAGTGCGCGACCAGCAGCTCCACTCGCGCTGTGACTGATCCTCCTCGCGGAAGATTGCCCCGAGTACCCTTGGATGGGCAGCAGCCTTCGTCAGACAGGAGCCTTGCGGAATTTGCGGAGTGTACATCAGCGTCACGCCGTGATCTTTAGGTAAATCAGTTTCTACGACTTTCTAAACGCGGCCTCCGGGAGGCCGCGCGACGGTACAGGAAGGACCAAATGGTCCATCAGGATTCACTGGGAGCAACGTAGCTCGTTCGGGAGATCCTGATGGATGATCCTTCCGTGACATTTGGTAAATAATAAGTGGTAGCTCGATGTTTCGTGTATCGGGTGACGCTGCGGATTCACGGCCGTTTTCACGCAGTATTAATGAGAAAGAAAAAGGAAAACAAAAAAGTAAACGGAAACTGAAACGCAGGTTACGCCCGAATACCGTATCGATGCAAATACCGAGACTGTCTTGTAAGATTAGCCGATAGTTGGTCTATGTAGGAGTTCATTCTAAATAAGTGTATCATCTTTTTGAGGATAACGATTCAACCTTGTTGTTATATACATAAGACGTTACTCAGTACGGCAGATTAAAGTCGTTCGTAAATATGGCTGCGATGCCCGAACGGGATTGTGCGTCTCAAAGCTCGTGCGAATCGACACCCAGGAGATAGAGGAGGGGGTTGTGGGAGGGGTGGGAGGGAGGGGGGGGGGGGGATTCGCGAATCTGTTTTATTCAATAATTTTTTTTTTTCCCTTTATTTTAGCCAAGAGGAAACAATCTCTTTGAGAACGCATATTGTACGATATATTATATAGCGAGAAGACGAACTGAAAAAAAAAAAAATTAAGAGTTCGCCATGCGTAGGCGTAGGGTTACAAGGCGATCCTATAATATATTTTCGACTGAAGGTATTCAGCATAAAGACATTATTTTTTTTCACGAGCCTGCGTTAGAAATGCTGGGAATGATTTAAATTTTGATTTACGCACTTTTTTTTTGTTTTGCCATTTTCGTTCTTGCCTTTCTTGCTTTGTTTTTCTCCCTTGGTCGATAACGATTGTTTTAAGTGACTCCTATGACTTAAACTTATTGTAAATATATCAAATGACACTGTAATATAGAATAACGTACTCGAGACGCACACGCTCGATGAAAGTTCGGGCCGCTCGTTCTCAGGAGCCTCGATGGATAGGAGAGTACAAACGTACAAAGAAACAAAAGCAACAAATTAATAAGGTCAGAGGGATGGAACGAAGGAAGGTCCCAGTGTTTCCGAACGGCGACGGGTTCTGTTCGAAATCGACTGGACGCCCGGCGATGAGGTTGCTTGGTCGGATGACCTCTTTGAGGAAGACAATCAAAAAATGTTACAAAGTAAACTTAATCGTAACATTTTCCTTGTTTTTTTTTTCTAATCGTACGACACACACACATATATATATATATATTGTTATATATAAATACAAAATATATACATGCGAATCTATATACATGTAGACAACCGCGAAGAAACTCTCATTAAGATTGTAAAGCTACATGAATATGTATATGTATGTATATTGCACACATACCAACACACGGACACAAAAAGCGCACGCGTTAGTTTCTACAATGTGTACGTAAAACTGCAAAGCTCGTGGTAATCGCGTTATTTATTTTCTATTAATTTAAATTCATTATTGCCAACCTAGTAAGACAATGTTCGCCAATCTAGTTGCGTGTTCTCGTTGTTGCGCTGACAGACGAAGAACCCGATATATTACGGTCGGATTTAGTGCGTTACCGTTGGCTGCAATTAGCCGCAGGGTCACCATCTGGCTCAACGAATATCTCGTTCAATCGTTGGAGCTTCCGGTGGCTCCTTGGCCTTTTTCTCGAAAGCACAGAAACGAGCCACTCTTGTTCCTTCGTTAAGATTGATTAAGCCCAGCACGAGTCCAACCGTCAGCTGATAACGATAGCGGGACACGCTGTGATATTAAATGGATCTCAAAGCAATCGTAGGATCGCGAGGGTTTAACAATTCCTCGAGAAAGCACAAAGCAAAGCGCGAAGCGAGTCGGTAAATAAATAAGGGAAAATGAAAAGTGAAAAAAAAAGAAAAAAACTTTTGGTGAAAAAGCTGCTGCGTGCTGACGCTTTTTATACGGAAACGAATTTGCCATGGGCGAGTCCGGCGCATCCCTTGGTCACGAGTAGAGAAAAGTGTGTAAGATTTTATTTCGATTAAGAAAAAAAAAAATCCAATAGTCACATTGTCACTCGACATGAAAAATTTTTTGCAAAATAATTCTCGATCGCCACTTCTGATTTCAAGTCGATCAAATCCGATCTAGATTTTCGGTCTGACCGCTGATCCAGTGGCGACTCCCAGTCGCGTC
>JARQSV010000524.1:402891-418154 GCA_030142285.1 Calameuta idolon | reverse complement strand
CCCCCCCCCCCCCCCCCCCCACCCCCCCCCCCCCCCCCCCCCCCCCCCCCCCCCCCCCCCCCCCCCCCCCCCCCCCAAAATAAAAAAGTCTAAAGAAAATCTTTAATTTACAGGAGTATATTCAGGGTATAGCGAATTCTAGAAAATGGGTGCGCACGGTGGAAGGTAGGGTTGTGGGAAGGATTTAAGATGGGAAATTCGGGGGGGTGGAGGGGGTGGAGGGGGGGGTTGCGAAAGAAAGAGGCAGCCGCAAGATGGATGTGAACCTCGCGAGGCAATGATAGATAGACAGTACCTCTGGCTCGACCTTCTCCACCTTTTGCGACCTACCCAGAAGAGGATGTCGGGGAGGTCGGGCGACCCTCCACTTCTTCTTCGAGACTTTTCTTTCGACTCATCCTCCTCGGCTGCCTTTCTCACCTTGGTCCGCGTCTACCACTCCCCTTCTTCCTCCACTCCATTATCCAGCCTTTCTTTCTGCTGGTCCACGAGGGCTGAAGGTAGCGTGTATCCAGGGAATCGCAGCGTGCCTAACCCCCTAACCCCCTAACCCCTTGGTTGGGTCTCCGCGTGTATCGAGTGCCTCGCCCGGGGAGGCTTTGATAAATGACTGCCGGAAAAGATCCCAGTCGATACGTCTTGCTCAAGGAGATGCGGCCGTCGAGCACGGAGAAAAACTGCGGATCGCGATTAAGCGGCCGTTCCGCGCCGGATTGAACGATCGGGCCTTGTCCAAAATGGCTTTCCTTTGGTTCTGTCATTTATTTATTTTTTTCTTCTCTTAATTAACCCTACCGTCCATTAAGACGGGGCCGATCGAACAATTCGAGCGACGATCGATCTGATCGATCGGTCCCTCCGTTCGTCGCGGGACGCTGGTACCGGTAGGCACGTGGACATTTTTACGTAATCGGGCCAATTTAAAGTTTCCCTTCCGTCATGAATACAGATGATTTCGGATCGACGCAATGTTTTGCCATTCGCCCCGGTAATGTCTTTTTAATTGAGTTTAGTTGGAAGTTTACGTGAAGAACCTTGCGTTCCTCGTAACCAGCCCTTCCACTTGGAAACTCGCCTTTTCGATCGTTTTTATTCTACCTTGACGCGTGACTTCTTATAGGTACCCCACTGCCTTCTGGGTATCCATATAGGACATACTTTCAAATTCACCCCTTTTCTCGTATTGCTTTAACCTCCCGCCAGTACAGAGAAAGCTGATAGAAATTTCATCGGCAAAGGGCAAACGGAGTGAAAGTACGGGCAAGAGCATCGGAGGGTGAGGAACAGCGTGGAAGCAAAGAAGTCCTTGGCATGGACGTGTGTGTGTGCTTCATCGGAAAACACTGAGAGAGATATATCGATGTATTATACAAGATGGCCGTGCCGAGCCAGAACCGCCCCATCCTACGCTCCGTCAATTATGCTAATTCCTGCGGCCGCGAGATTAATGGAAGATAGCGTACGCTCGCGATCCGAGACGTGAATTCGCGGCGTCCATTCGTAGCTGCCCGACTGTATAATGCACTCGACTTGCAATAATTCCCGTTGACCTCCGGAGGTGAAAAGCAGCAACCCCTTCAGGACTATAGCAGGAGGATCCTCGACTGACGTCGCCACCCCTCTTATCGGGGTCTTTTCCTACGATCGATGCTATACCTATACGTATACGTACTTCACCCATATTCGCTCCATGTGAATTCTGTTTCCCTCCCCCCGCCCCCCCTCCCTAACTCCTCCTCATTTCTTCAAGTGCATATCTGTGTGTAGTGACATACATATGTATGTATATACTTTTTTTTTTTCATATTACAAAAGTTTAAAAATAGAGCGATTTTTCCAATGGCAAAATCGCAGCCACCTAGACGTTACCTGGCTGTCGATCCACGAACGCGAGTGGCTACGTGCTGTGGCTTTGAAAGAGAACTAGATGGGTCAGGGGGACAGGGGGGGGGTCAGGAAGGGGGGTGGGGGTGGGAGGGAACGAGAGGAGAGCAGCCACTACAGAGTAGGAGAAGCATAGGGTGGGATTCGCGACGGAATGTATCGGAAACTGGAAGACGACGGAGTCGGGCGTGGGTGTTTTCAGGGATGGCAAGATGGGCGAGATGCGAGATGGAGGTGGCGGAGGTGGCGGAGGTGGCGGCGGCGGAGGCGGTGGAGGTGGTAGAACGGGGAGCTGGGAGTCGAGGCAGTGGGTGACGGGAGGCGGAATCGCTATGCGAACCGAGGAGACTAGGAGAAGCAGAACGAGGCTGGAGGTTCGAGGTTGAAGCAAGGAGCAGAGAGAGGTTGGCGACACTGGCACATCAATAATACATGTCGTCTGCTCGCCCCACCTTCCCCACCTTCCCCACCTTCGCCACCTTCGCCACCGTTGTCTTCCGTATCTTAAGGTTATAACTGACATTCTGACGCACGTGACCTCTCGTGCTCCTGCGCATTGTCCGTTCTAACCATCTTCTTTCCATTGTTTGGTCTATTCTTTGCCCTTGCGTTATTTTGCTCTTCCGCAGTTGGTACCACGCGCGTCACTCTTCGCGCTGATCCTCCAATCTTGAAATTCATTGCCATCGACGACCCGCTAGCTGCCGGAGTCACCGCGTGCTAAGGTGCCCAGGTGAGCGGGGGACGAATGTGCGAAGCAGTGCCCCGCACGTTCTTATCAGGCTCGGAAGGCGCAATCTCTTGGAGAACGTCGGGACCAGGTTAATTCGCCGTCTACAATCTTTCTACCTTTCGTCGCGCGATCAACCGCTCGTCCATCATCGTCGTCTGGCACGAAATGGTGCCTCATCAAATTTAAAAGTTTGCCTTTGCGTTTCAACCCTTGTGCTAGGGAATTTCATGTTTTTTTTTGGTTTTTTTTTTTTCACCAGGACCATCCTACTTCGAGAAATCTACGTGTACCATGAGATTGTCATAATTAATTGCAAGGATCGTGGTCTTGGTGTTGCTTTTTTTTTTTTAGTTATATAGGGAATTATTTAAAAAATATTACTTTTAGGTAAAAGCAGTCTGCACGGAACGAAGGGGTGAGGGGAATAAGACGCAGAGCAATTTCTGGCTCGATTCATCGACTGCCTACCGTCCTCGTCCTTTAACGTCCCTTTTCACTGGCTTTTCATCCCTCCTCCCTCGTCCCTCCTTTCCGAGATCCATTCCTTCTACGTAGACAACTCTCCGCGTCCTTTCGCCATGGAAAATATAAAAATCCATACAGTCGCTCCGAGAAAATATCCGTCATTTAAAATGGATGGATTTAGGTGGATATAAAAGTGAGGGGCGGCGGCGGCGGCGCGGGGCTGGATCGCAGAGGACGTGGACGAGGGAGGCGGTGAGGTTGCAGGAGGGAGGCCACTGAAAGTCGGCAGGGGGTGCCGTTGGTAGCGGCTGCCGTTGGTGTTGGAGATTTAAGGGAGACATTTTAAATGGATGGTTCTCTCCTGCTGAAGCTGGGACCCCTGGTAATATTCCAACCCTGCCACCCTGTCGGAACCTCCCAGCCTTTGCCTGCCTCCTTCTTCTTCCACCTTCGGCTTTTACCTTCTACCTTCTATACATTCATGATTTGCAAGTCCTTTTACCTCGACAGACTTATGGCTCGGTGTATAAACCGTCATTTGGTAGCGGTTCTGGTATTCCGCCTCCTCCGCATCCTCCACTTCCTCCGTATGGCACTATTTTCTTTTTTTTTTTTTTTTTCGTACGGAGCAACCGACGAGGCTCTCACGATTGTCCAGGGTAACGAGGACGTACCTGCTGTGCCAGGAAGAGGTAATGCTCCATCGCTTTAAGAAGACGTCTGAGGGATCGATAGGGAACGCAATCGTATCTGGTTTCGCGTGTCTTCCCACAGTTCTTCAGAATTTGACGTGGCGAGGGACTGGACTGCCCTGGACCATCGACGGATGAAGGATCTTTTTCTGAGAAATGAAGTAAGGAGGAACCAGGATCCATTTGAGTCCTTGGTTGGAGAACGTCCTGTCACTGTGACGAGTGTACATACATCTATTGGAGCCTGAAGACACTGGGTGTAAGGTTGTACATATCGGAAGAGTGAAATTGGCTCCTCGTGAGACAGCAGGGAAAATGTCTTTTTTCTCCAGATGGCGCTATCTCCGTTTCTTCTCTACCGACGACGGGTCGATTTTAGCGGAATGTCGGCGCTGCTCGTAACTTCGGCTTTATTCCCGATATAACTTGGGATTAATGGGTATCTCTCCCGCAGTCTTTCAGGATCATACCTCTTCACTGATCCCGCGATCTCCTCGATTCCTCCTGGACCGATCACACAGACCCCCCCTTTCGTGCCGATCCTTTCTTTCGGTAGCAGCACCCACTCGACAAGAGGTTCGCCATTCTCCGTGCAAATGGAGTCATACCTAAATCTTGGTAGGTCTCCTCTACCTCCGCCCTTGAAGATCCTCTTGGTCCATCGGAATGGGGGAGTGAATGGCCAATAGGAAAAACCCTTACGTTTGCTAACCAATCGGACTCGGGTTTCCGCGATTCGGATGTGACTGTGTCGATGGCACTAGCTGGGGTAGTCGGGGACAGGTGTTGGGGGCGGTTTCATCAGGTCGCGTTGTCCTGCGCCCTTCGACCTCGCGTTTCCCGAATTCGTTTCCTACGGGAAGTTTCACGTATTTGCGCTTTCCATTGGTCTCTGACTGTCGCCGGGGCCAATGGCATCGCGATGCCGACTGTCGGGGTTGCGGAATGGAAACCAGTGGGGGTGGTAACGCCCCACTTTCTCTATATATGTCTCCGAGAGAGAAACGGGAGGGAAGGAAAGTTGGAGAGCGTATACGGAGGGAGAGAGAGAGAGAGAGAGAGAGAGCCAGCAGGCAACCCTCCTAGCTTCGATCCGAGAAAGAGACGAGAGGGAATCGCAGAGAGTCCTGTGTTCGATCCCACAAGGAGGAGGCAGACACTCGGCAGCGAACCACTTAAACCCCCCCCCCCTCGACCCTCCCTCCCTCCCTCCTCTCCCTCCCTTTCTCATCCCTCCGACTTCCCCGCTCAGCAGTGCTCAAACACCGATGCTCGAGCCGCAACCCCTCGTCCTTCATCCCCGAACCATCCAAAATCATCCCGGAGCACCGGAGAACCACAGGAGAAAGGGGGGAGGGAGGGAGGGAGGGAGGGAGGGGTCTGAGGCCGCCTCGGTTCGCGGGGATATGAGGATTTTTTGTTACTCCCAGCAGATGCTGTGCCTCGTGGAACACGCAAGAGAGTGAGAGGCGATATGGGAGGAGGAGAAGGAGAGAGAGAGAGAGAGAGAGAGAGAGAGAGTAAGGATGTGAAAGGAGCATAGAGCCACAAGCCGTAGAATGGAAAAAGCTCCCGGAGAAAGAACGGGATTCGTAGGGGAATTGCTTTTCCCGAAGGAGAATACAGCTCCTACAGTGAAAAGTGGTTCGTGCTGGTCGGACCACTACGCGAACACTGCCCCATGCCGCTATGTTGCTATGTTCCTATATTCCTACATTGCTATATTGCTATATTGCTATATTGCTATACTCCGTGCTGCCTCTCTCTCTCTCTCTCTCTCTATATCCACCTCCATAAATCGTACTGCTGATCCCAATTAGATTCCATAATGTATCCGAGGCATTCGATGAACTCGATGAAGTCGAGAATATTCTATACAGAGTAATCCCGGTGTTTTGATATTCAACTATAGTAATTCGGGCCGCAGCCAACGCTGTATAACGGGGTGTCGTTAAAAACGAGCTAATTGGTTCATCAACACGTCTGTCGTTCGGTAGGCGAAACGAGCGAGCGCAGCGCGCGTAAGCCCCGTTTCGACTTTATAGTGGGAAGATTAGCGAAACTTCAGCAGACTCCCGGATCCGCCAGTAAGAAACGGCTGCGAGTGGGAAATTTGGTACAGGGAGCACAGCCTGTCTGATTAAACGGGGCCAAAGGCTTCTGATGTCTCCCGACCTCTTCCGTACTTTCCACGATCGAAACGACTCGCAGATTTGAAATTTGTAGAGTTCCCGTCCTAGGAGGAGGATACTTTTCGAATCGATAGTTCCTCCTGCACATCCAGGAGCTGCTCATTATAATTAGAGTGGCGCGATATCGTAACTGGATAATGAACGTTTACGGCACCAGGTATACACGCAAACCAGGAACCAGCAACCAGTAACCAGCAACCTCTTCACTGGAATACCTCTCTGTAGTAGAGCAGCGAGTATTCCATCCATCTCCTGTTTACCTACCCTCTTCTCTATACAAGGTGTACATGTATCTTGGCCCGTAGAGCCCAGCGTCATTAAACCACCCCGAGGAAATGATTTCTGCATGAGGTGGAGAAGAAAGAGATGAAAATTCCGGAGACGCCTTGGACGAACAAAGTGAGAACACCGTCGTCAGTTCCTTTTTGGAATCGAGCGGGAGTCCAGCCGATAAGGATTTCCTTAGTGGTCTTTGGGCTGCTCGGTGACCTCGCGACCCTCGGATCTCTCAGACTCGTTGGCTCAGTGGGAAGGGAGGACTCCGGTGCAGGAGGGTTAAAACCCTTTAGTCTGGACCGCAGGCCTTGGGTCGCGCGTTTTCTGTTTCGCAGCATTTTAACGGGAGAATAAATTTGCCGGCGGCCGTGCCCGGGGGCGCTAAGACCGAAAATAAAAGAGTGTACTGCCGTCCACCTCCTTCTCTTGGTAGTCCTCCCCCTCCAGCGGCAACCCTCTTTATGTCCCTCTCTAGCCAACACCACCACCAGCCCGTCCAGCCCGACCAGCCCGAGCAGCCTGACGCTACTACCCACGGAGTCCCTCCCTCCCCCTCTCTCCTCTTAGCCGGCAATGACAGATACAAATAAACGATCCTCGAGGGTTGCGCAAGCGCTACCCCGTTGCAACCTCACTGGTACCACCAGCACCACCAGCAACACCAGCACCACCAGCACCAGGAGCAGCAGCGCCGTCGGAGGGTCTCGGGACACACCAGCATAACCGACCTCACCTACTGGAAGTCCCATCGCAACAACCACCTTGGGTGGAGCTTCGTTGCCGACGTCATCAGACGTACAGACAAACCGGACAGACGTAGAAACCAATGCGCGGCAGCAGGTAGACCCGCCGGCCACGTCTGCGTACAAATAACCAGCTACCGTTGGTGTGCTCCTCCTGATCGCGCCCGAGAAACGCCCTGTTTCCTCACACCAGACGTCGCTGCGTTTCCGGCTGCGGGAAATCCGGGAAACGCGGAAGCCCGGCCTCGAGGATTAGAGGGAAGAGAGACACTCACTCAGCCTGGCTTCGCTTCGAGAGTCACGAGGGACGAGGCCGATGCTATTGCTCAAGATGGCGACTGCCACCTTCAACGACGCGGATTAGGAAGAGGAAGATAACTTCGTTAAGAGCTTACGACTTCAGATTCAGAGATTCTATTAGCTGGATACGATATGTGTCCACGGTTACGGCTTAGGTCGGCTGTACGAAATTCTTGTCCCGTGTAGATTATCATTGAGTACAATTTTTTTCTTTTTACTCGAGACACCAAGATCAACTCGTACGGTTTTAATCCGTCAGCAGGAAGTTGAACTTGAGTCTAAAGCAGCATCGATTCCAGAGTATGACGGTAGATTGTGGTGTACACCAGCTACGTAGCTGGTATGGCAACCAGTCGAGATGCGGTAGTCGTCCCGGAAATGGTTTCGGTGTGGTAGCTACGCGGGGTAAACCCTACGGAGAGAGAATAGAGAGAATTGAGAGAATTGAGAGAATACGGCAGATAGAGGTGGCTTGGAGTCGAGTGCCCGGGGCTGAATCGACCGGGCCAGCAGCACACCCAAGCAAGCCAGTTTCTCTCGGGCTCTCTCTCTCTCTCTCTCTCTCTCTCTCTCTCGCTGCCACCTCTGACTCCTCTTCCACCTCGCATTCCCTACCTATTTTCTTTGGCTCTCAACCTTCTTCTCATTCCTCCCTCTATTCCTTCCTTCCTTCCTTCTTTGCCACCACCTACCTTTCCGCTCTTCCACTCTTCTTCTCTACCTTCGGAATTGTCAGCTCCTCCGACTTCCACCCTCACCAAGGAAGGGATGAACCGACTACCTCCTCTTTCCTCTATTTCCGTGAACCCTCTAGGACCCTCTTACTCTATCTAGGATGACAAGGATTCCTCATCCTCCGGGACTCCCGTACCTCCGCGCCAAATGCAACTAACGTCCTGCAGAGATAGGAGATGCGAGAAACTTTGCCAGTTTCTGCTCCAGACTGCTGGTGTCTCGCTATCAGAAAACCAGGACGCTGCAAGATGAGACGTCGAGACGCAGACCCAAGATGGGTAACAAGTTCATCATGAATTACCATAACGTTTCTGGGAGTGAAAGCCGGATGAAGGGTGCAGCAGACTCCTTGCCTTTTACCGGTTCCCAATTGGTAACCAAACAAATTCCAAGATCGGCCCTCCAGAGATCCAAGATCGGTGATCTAGATTGGCAAGGATCAGGTTAGATCGTGGGATAACCTTCAGGAGAGTTTGAATGAGCAATCGACTGTGTATTTACCTGGCAAACAGCAGTCTGGACACTTGCCCAGTGATCTTCCCTCTATTTTTCTTTCTCTTTACATCCGCTCGACCCAGGACGGAAGAGAAGAAAGGACCAGGAGTGTTTGAGTGGAAACCTGACTGCGGTCCAGCGGCAGGAGCGATGTCACTGGGCTGTTCTCACACCTCAAATATCCAGGAACAAAAACGTCTCATTCCCATCTCAATCTATATTCGCACGTCCAACACACTCGAGATTGTGAATGCGTGGGCTTAATGAAACCGGCGAAGGCGTC
The DNA here is from genome assembly GCA_030142285.1 of Calameuta idolon. NCBI lineage: Eukaryota > Metazoa > Arthropoda > Insecta > Hymenoptera > Cephidae > Calameuta > Calameuta idolon. The sequence continues at coordinate 409,356 of JARQSV010000524.1, read as the reverse complement.
TGCCTTTGCACCCCTTCTAGCAAAGGGGTAAACAAGCTCACGGTTCTGCCCCCGGAAACGGCGCTCGCTTTATTTTTTCAAGACTCCCGAAGAAAAAAGAGTGAAAGTTACACAGAGTCGAGAGCCAGTGTGTGAAAGAGGAGCCGTGAGTGAAAAAAACCAAAAGGGACTGGTATACCACATATGGGCGTATGGGTTCATCAAGTTTCAGACTCTTTCTAACGTTTTACGTACTACCCTTGAACTACCAATACCACGTGTGACTCTAGTTTCCTTTTCTCTCGTTTAATGAATATTTAAAAAAAAAAAAAAAAAATTTACTAAAATAATATTTTACCGGCTAAAAGAGCTTTTACTGCATATTTAGGAGAAACAGTGAAGAAGATTGATCCCGTCGTTCATTCGCCTTCCCGCCGCATCCCTATCGACGGGGAGTCGTAGTTGCATCGTGTTGCAACGTGGCCGTGCTAGATGTCTCCACCTGCAATGCTCACGAATGACACACGGCTTATCCCAAACTAACCTCTAATTTTATTCATCCCCTATGAGTCCCGAGATGTGTATCGTGCTCGTGGCTACTTCGGCCATTTTCAATTTGATTCCCCCAGCTGCCCCATAACTTTTACGTCACTTCTTTATCAAGTGTAACGGGTTGCCGTTCCGTAGGCGTCTGCACGCTCCCACTCTCGTACTACGTAACGTTCATGGAACAAGTTTCAAGTGAATCGTCGCAAGGAGCAAATACAGATATCCAAACTCCTTACCCAGGTAAGTGTTTGGGTAATACGTAGCCGGTTAGAGTTCAGCGCTTGGATATCCAGAATCCCTATGAGCTGGACGTTGGCGTTAGAATAAAATGGATGGAAAGTGAAGTAAGGTCATAAAGGTTTTTATTCCACAGTGTTATCCTCAAAGTAATGCCCGCACTAAACCATGGGTGCCCGAGGGATGCCCCATCAATACAGAACCAGCAGCCAGGGCCGTACCTAGTAAGTAGGTAGGTAGAAGGCAGAGCGAAGAGCAAGAAAGGGATACGTGGTACGTAGAACGCAGAATGGGATGGACGCTATGTTATATTGCCTCGACTTACCGAGATACGTCTTTCTTAAAAACGTAGCCTGCTCACTTTTGCATGGCTCGAGTACGGAGTCTGGGTAGTTGCGTCATTTTTCAATGACGTCATCTTGCGAGGATGAAAATCTTCAAAATTTCAGTGGCGGTCCAGAATGTCCTGGGAGAAACCGACGATGGTCGAATCTCGTATGCTTCCTGTATATTCGTATACGTAGACGGCGAAGCTCTCCCATGAGAAGGCTCAAGCCCGTATCCTGGGTGGGCTGTGGGGGGGTTGGCTACCCTGCACTCAAATAGGAAAATAATTAGAGACGAGTGTTTTGCTTCGATTAGATGGCATCGATTTTTCTTGGGGTGGTAGTCGTGCGGTGGGCTCGCGGCTATGCAAATATCGCTTCCTGCGGGAGGGCGAGGGTGGCTCCGGGAGAGAGAAAAAAAATTACGGCAAAGTGCTAAACGATCGGCTAGAGGGTGGCTGCGTCGACAGTGTAGCCAACCTTATGTCGAGTGGGTGACTTCGAATGACGCGCTTCTCCCGTTACGAGGGGTGGATTTGAGGTCGGTATGCAAATAAGCCACTCCCGGATGTCTCGGGGGTTCGATTCGGTTTAAAGTTATTGCCCGTCGAAGGAGATCATCGTCGACGTGGCTTGAAGCGTGCGTGCAAGACCGATCGTCGTAAACAGGAGTGGAAGATCAATCATCGATCCGATTTCTATCTCGAATTATTCTCCTTAGTGTATCCATCCCTTTTTCAGCTTCAGCTCGTCTATGTTCTTTTTTCATTCTTCAATATCACTCGCTCTCGCTTTCTCTTCCGCGTAACGGTATTTACTATCGGTAGCCTTGTCTTTCTTTTTTTTTCTTTTTTTTTTTTTTTGTAAAATCTTCTATCTTACCGTAATCTTCATTTTTTGCGTAGCGAAAACTTTGGAATTCCTGTCGAGAAATTCCTCGCGAATGGATTCTACGTGAAATCCATTTATTTCTCTCTCTCTCTCTCTCTCTCTCTCCCCTCGCTCTCTTGCACTCTCGCGACCGGCATTCAGCGACGTGGAGGAATGGCTCGCGATTTTTCTCACTCGACTCTTCTCCCGGATAAAAGAATAACGCGATCGGAACTAATTACAAGATAAATGGCTTTTGCATCGGGCAGAACCCGCGCGATAAGGCTGCGAACTGCGAGAGCATCCCCTCCCCCTCGACCCTTCAGCCAACCACAGAAGAACGGGCGCCTTAATGATTTAAATCCGTTATGATTGTAATTATCCGCAGGAAATTAACGCGGTTCCCCATTATTTCATTATGTCAATGGAAGACGATACACACTCGTGTTCGTAAAGTTACAAAAAAAAGTCTCGAAATCCAAAAAAAAAACCGTCTTTCCTAAAATATTCATCCGAATCGCCAGGATCGTAAAGTACGTCCACCTGCAATGAGCTATGGAAAAGCGTCGAAAAATCATAACAATAATAATGAGGAATTGAGTTCTTAAAAAAAAAAAAAAAGAACAAGATAGCAACGCTTTACCCATAGGACAGCTAATCTCTGTCGGATATGGAGAATGAGAGCAGAGAGAGAGAGTTCCCGTTGAGAAATGAATATTGATCACCCTTAAGGGCTCGAGCCGAAAAGAATCATATCTTAAAACCACAAGCGACTGACTCTAAATGGGAAATCAAACAAAATGATCCAGTCTCTCTCCCTCTAGCCGTAGGGCGTCCGTCCATTCGCTGCTAGGCTTCTACGTCGGATGGTTCGTTGGGTGCCTACAGTGGGGGCCCTCGAACGGTAATGAATAAAAATTATAATTACGTTTCTCATCGTGGAAAAAAGTTAATCAATCATGAGACAGCGCAAGGAGTTCCTCCGGCACCCCTGCCACCCCCACCTCCCTCTCTCTCTCTCTTCCTCTCCCAAGAGCGCAGTAGTCCTCTTTCGTCAACCAGCCACCCACCTACCCCTCCGCTCGATCACCCCCCCTGGAATGCCACGAAGATATCCACAAAATCCACGACCCTCGCGACGTCCACGTCACGCGTTAAGGCTGTGTCCATCGAGCGACAAGGATGATCCCTCCGGCCACCTGGACTACTCGGGTACCACGTGTCTTTATTTCCGACGGACGAGTCGATACCCTCGTTGTTATTGCAGGCGAACGCGCACGGTTCGGGGTCGGGGTCTGAAATATGGAAAGAAAGTATGAAAAAGGGGGATGGAAGGGAGGAGCGAAGATGGAGACACTAATACGACGATTAAGCAAGGTGGTCGAGTCGAGCCCGAAGCAAACCGATTTCCATTCGATTTGCCGAAGAAGTTAACGTTAAACTCGAGGGCACCGGCGTAAGTGAACCGGGGAGTGCAAAACCCCATGCATACAAATGGTATGCTAACAAGATACATTTGTCTACGGTCGCGCTCTCTGCCGTTCTGCGCTCTGGCTGCCGCCCCACGTCAGGCCGCGTGCTGCCTTCGGGAGCGCGTAACGCTCGACCCCCGCCAGAACGCACGGAGGATCCGTCCAGCCCCTCCGGGTCCCTTGGCGTAGCCGTCGCTGCCACCGGAGCGACTCGTTCTATCCACAACCCCCACCCTGCTACCCCCCAGTAAGCAGATTTATAGATCGATTATAGACTTCGCTTATGATTGGAACCATTTGCATGATGTAGGTATATGGCCGGCCTTCTTCTCCTGGCTCCGTCATGAATCATCCGTGCCAACTGCTCTCGTGCTCGAGCGCGATAAACGTCGCTTTCGTGCGAGTCTCCCCGACTGACGTCGCTGCGACTTCTTATCATTCGACCGTTCTCATCCCTTTGACTGGTCTCTGGTTTACGCGACTCTGTACGTCGGTTAATGTAATAGTCACTGTCTGGCTCAGTGGACGAGTAGGAGCCAGAGTGGGATTCACTGCGTAAGGATTTAGCTCGCGGAACCGTGAAAATACGCAGTATAATTATTGAAAGTTCTCGTCGTAGCGGGTCGCTCTTGGATATCAAAGCAGCCAGAAAATTATGAGGGCTTGGTGCGATATTCTTTGCCTCATTATCGCGATTTAATTATATCGAGTCTCTTTGAGATTTTTAATTTGGCCACCCAGACTTGGCTCCTTTCCCTTCTCTCTCTCTCTCTCTCTCTCTCTCTCTCTCTCTTTCGCTTTTTCCGCTCCGGCTTCTCGACAGTGGTTTCTCTTGCTTCTATCCGCACGAAAACAGCCACGAAATACGGGCGACCCAATTACCTCGAGCCGTCGATTGAGACGACGGTGACGACGTCAAAGTTCTCCGAGTCCCAAGTTCGACGTGCTTTCTTTTAATCAGTCTCGCTCCCCCCCTCCCCCTCCCTCAGAGGTTCCCCTTAATTTCCCAAGTATAACGAACGGAAGGAACATACCGATATAAACGGGAGAATAACGTTAAAACGTAAAATCAGGGTTCAGAGGGAGCAAGATCAAGAAAGGAATGTGCAGGAGCCAATATACGCGAGGAATCGATTTCTGTGACACGTACCGTGGCCGAATCAACGAAGGGGGTTGCATTATGTACATATTCACGTAGCTAGTCAAGGCATTATCGATAAGTAGGCCGCCTGTCATTTTCGTGAGACACGTCGGCCAGGAAGAGTGTGCGCGTCCAGGGTCTGTTCAGCTCGGGGGGGCAAAGTTAGCAACGTGGAAAACAAAAGACAAACTCGGAGGGAATCGATTAGGCCGTTCATGAATATCGAAAACCAACACGTGCACCAGCGCCATCGGCACCGGTACGAGCATCGCTATCCCTAGTTCTCTACTTTTATTCTTCCCTCTTTCTCTAGCTCCTTTCTCTCTCTCTCTCTCTCTCTTGTGGAGAAACCAGGGACGACGCTACTGTAGGAGTAAAGGGAGCCAAGTAAAACCTCACTTCTTCAAACGCCACGCAGAAATTAATTTTAACTTTAAATTAAGACTCGACCGATACCTGGTTCGCTCTTTGTTACCGCGCGGGCTCGACTTGAAGGAGCCTCCCTACGCGCAGTTCAGAGTTCGGAACGCTTTCCAAGTTTTCTCGCGCTTTTGTCTACTGTAAACGAACCTTAATACAACGATCCTGGCTGCTTAACGGGTTATCATTGACGTTTGACGTTGCCCCCTCGCTCCGTGACTCTTCTTGACTCTTCGTCGGCTACTACGGGTCGGTACCAGAGTGCGTTTCTAGGTTACGCGTACGGTAGTCGGTACATCGGTCGAGTCTTTCTAGGCTAGAGATTCGTTAGGGGTGGATGCTGCGTGCTCTCGCTAATTAGCAACAATGGTGATCTTGGCGAAGCAAGCGAACTCCCTGGGAGCAAGCAAGAGGCCATCGGTCAATTAATCAAGATAATGAAAGCTAACGATAAGTTTAGCGAGGCCTCCTGGCGAAGGGTCGTGGCTGAAGTAACAGGGTTGGCTGGTTACCTTGGACGGCTGCGCGGGTCCATGGGATCTTGGGAGACTTTGGAGGTTGGTACCACCGACAACTGGATCCTGCGAACGCCTGTACGGGACATCAAACATCTTGGCCGAACGAGCCGAGAATAGACGAAGACACGTTACTCAGGGCAGGGCCCGAAGTTGCCGCGAGATTCTCCTCCCGGTTGGGCAACTTCAACCGGGGCGCCATGATTAATTAATTAGAGGGGCTAGTTGGACTCGCGCCTCTTGCTCTCGCGGTAGACGCTTCGCATGTAGTTTCCCAGGACGTAAGTCATCCCCACGATAGGGGGATCGTCGAATCCAGCCGTCAATTCCGATGGAGCCCTTGGCCTCTCGCAAGCTGGAGGAAGAATCGAGTTGGGAAGCGAAAGTCCGTTACACGCGACTCCTCTGAAAGTTTAACCGGAAGTCGTCGAGGGTTGGGTACATATAGGAGCAGAAGCCGTCGCCATGAAATACCCATGAAATATCCAAGGGCTGTACGGAGAGATCGCGAAGCGGCCTATCGCGCGCTCACCTCCCCGTCACTCCCCTGACTATCCCATTGCCCCCTCGAGCACTCGCGAAAGAGATGGCCCCGGGTCAATCCTATCTCGCGATCCTATCTTCCACAAATATTACGAGTGAATGGCGCAACGTCAGTCGACCGATCTTAACTCTACCGATCTATCTACTCGATTCCAGATCCTGGACGTTTACACAAGATAGGCTACGAGTGCTGTTTGACCTCAGGTACCCTTACTTAGCTTCCGTCTCGACTAAACGGAGAAAGGGTTGCCATTCTTCTGGTACCCCTGTCTCGTGCCTGGCATGCTTGGCTCCGCTAGGCAGAGCAGCTGCGATAGGTAAGGAACTACCGGCATAGGAGGAGCTGGAGGAGCTGGAGGAGCTGGAGGAGCTTCCTAGGAGGCGGACAACTTCCCTGCAAGTTTAACGGCTCA
>JARQSV010000524.1:366440-402791 GCA_030142285.1 Calameuta idolon | reverse complement strand
GGAGGAGCTGGAGGAGCTGGAGGAGCTGGAGGAGCTTCCTAGGAGGCGGACAACTTCCCTGCAAGTTTAACGGCTCAATACCCAAAGATCCCGCTTATCCATCCTGAAAACTGTCAGAAGTAGCTGCCCGTTCTCTTCGCGTACAAAGACGCGCGCCAGGCCTGGTTGCAGAAACGGCGGCAGGGAACTCTAAGACGGAGGTGGTTGGCGCGATCCGCAAACTTGTATCCGGTAACCTAACCTCCGGTTAATTCTTGTGGGGTCGCGAGAGGGGAGACCGTCAGGACCATCCTCTTGGGGTTGATTGGGCATAGAACTTGTGTAAGATAGTCCAAACATTGGATACAAACATTAGGGCCAGACCGGAGGTCCATGTGGATGGAAGTTGAGTCACGTCAGGTTGCCCGTAGGTATAGGTGCAGCCACTGCTAGCCCACCAGCCCTTTCCTAGCCGCGGCACGTCACACATTAACATAATGCTAATTATCTTGCCAGCTCATTAGTGCCGGCAAACTGTCCGAGGAAACTCGGCCGCACGAGATAAGACGGCTACGGGGAAGGCGGACGCGTGGATGTGTTGTCTAAGACTGCCAAGATTAGGGCTGGGCTAAGTTTCGGATATTATGACGTGGGTCGCTTCATACATCAACCCCAAGTAACAGCCCCTCCCGTCTCCGTCCCCACGTCCCGGACCCCGACAACCCGTTAGACACATACCAACGATCTCTTTCTACTTTGGCTTCTATGGACTTGACTATCGCCGAGGTGACTGAGGGCTTTGCGCACCCTTATTTGTTCTTCGCGTACGTCGGAGTTGCGGCTGAATTTTTGATTAATGGGGAACAGCCCTGCGTTTTTGAGCTTTTCGTTCCAGAACTTGCAGTCGCTGATCTTGCTTCCTTTGAAATTACAGTTTCCTCCCCCACGACGGGCCGATCGGCGTCACACGTCGGTATAGTCGCAGCTCGATCGACTCGCGTTAAAGAATTCGCGACTTTCAAAAGCTTCTTATTGTTAGTCACCCTCCGGCGTACCGGTTGGATAGGAGAGTATGCGTAAGCGCTACCCCACCATGCGTAATAACCGTAAAGTAGTGCGGCACCCTTAACCCATAATACAACGCATACCTACCTCATACACAACCCCTGTAGTCTGCAGTCGCATATGGGCCGACGCACCCCCTCAAAAAATCATGGGTTTACGCGTCAAATCGTATATGCATATAAAACGGGATTACGCGGCAGGGCGCTGCTTCTCGAAAGTTCTCGTAGGAAGATAGAACGACCGGATGGCATACCCTCAAACTTTTTAAATAGAACAAAATTTCTTGAGCTAAAATAACAAAAAAAAATTTCTTAACCTAAAAAAAAATTAAATTTACTTAATTCCATCAAAATGGCGCTGTCGCGTGTTTGGCGACACGTTAAAATAAATCTCGCAGAAAGAGACCAAGCGAATCGTTGAATAAGAAAAGATAAGTCGCTTCGCGCAGCATCCACTTCCCGATTCCTCTCGACCCGTACCCCCCCCCCCCCTCCTCTCCCCCTTGTCCTCCGTGTCTCTCAGTGTCGCTCCTACTCTTTTACCGTTACTTCATCTTTCAGTCCCTCTGAATATCAGCGTCTATGCGATGCACAGAGAAGCAAAGCTTGGAAGGAGCTTTTGTCTGAAAGCTCGACGGCCATCTTGGCTGCACTTCAATTGTTTCAGCCTTAATTGGAGCTGCGAGCCATCTTACTGCGGCGCTACCCCTTTGTTTTATGCACGGTCATATCGGATTATGAAGAGGATTTCATTTTATCACAGAAGAGATAGTTTCCGTTTAGTCGGACGTCGCGATCATCCCCATTTATCCATCCCCGTGCCGACACCACACCCTGGACCGGATCCCCTGGATCGGGTTGCAGCCCTTCTGGATCTCGACCAGGGTATATGGATCAAAAAGTGTCATGCGCACCCTCGACAGGACATCGGGAGAAAGCGCGGCTCCTGGTCGTGCCGATAACCGATAATTATGCAGATCGTCGAATCGCATGATTCCGTTCCAGGAGTCTTAATCATTTCGTTTAATCGTCGCCGTATAAATCTGACGTCACAGCTCGTGACGACCGCGATGGTCGTATCGCGTATATACCCACTTGCCGAGGGACCCCCTTCCCGGTAGCAACATCCGGTTGCATTATCGTCGATCGTACAAGTCCCCGACTTCCGCTACGGAATTCTCCTTCTCTATTATTTTTCTCTATGTTTCACTCTTCCTCGACTTCCCGGACTTCGCTGTCCCATTTGGCAATCGAGTCACCTCCCAACGGCACCCAACGACCCAGCCCGCGCGTGGCGCGAGCAGAGCCTCCGCGTCGCCAGGACGGGTCTGAGTTCCTTAAGTATTTTCAGTGCTCCTGCCGGAAGTACCGGATTCCCTGGTCCGCATTTGAATATTTATTCGTTCGCTTCTGAAGTTTTATCGGTACATCTCGCAGTCCGATCACAAATTGTTAGAACGCGTGTTCACCCGGCTTTTCACTGACCCTTTCCTGATCCCCCGGCACCGGACACTTCTCGACCTCGTATTACCATAATGAGTTTCGATCGAAAGAGCCCTGAGCAATTCCAAGCAATAACCTGCATTCGCTTCCCGTTAAGCGTTCCCGACGTCCTAAGAAGAAGGCACCTGCATGCGCAACGTACTGTGGTGCAGCAGCATCGTCGGCGTCCTTCCTCTTGGCAGGAGGACCCGTTAGACCCAGCAGCCGAGTCTCGACCGTTTTGGCATCTTCCCGCCGGCTGACTCTGCTGCGTGGATCCTGGTTCCCCGGTTCTCCCTCTCTCTCGCCGGGAAATTGGTTCGACGAAGTAACGACGAGGCACTTCCCGTTCCAGCGTTAATAGAACTGTAAAGTAACGAGCTGCGAGTCCGCGCGCGCCGACTCTCCCGGGCGACATCAAAGAGGGCACGAGGCTTCCGTATAATTACTGTCAGCCATATTTGCATATTGATTGAAGAATGTGTCGCTACCTCTCGACTCACTGCCCTCTTTTCCTCCGACGCTTGCGCCGAGTCTGACACTTGCCGGAGTTCCTGACTACCCTTGCTGCGGCCCCCCTCCATCCTTTTCTCCTCCTCCCCTCCCCCCCGTCATCGCCGCTCCGATCATCGTCGTTGTCTCTGTCGTCTTCTTCGTCCTACGACCCCCCTTTTCCCCTCTTCCGGAGGATCCTACGAATTTCGTATCTTACCGCCCCTCCCCTCCCCTCCCCAAGGCCTCACACGCACAATCCGGGCAAACAGGCAGAAAGACGGCGTACGCGTAGGGATGCACGCATACTTTATCGAATTCCCGCGAGATTTTCCGAGATCCTTTCGAGTCGTGCGTAAAGGACATACGCCTGTCTTTCGTGGCTTTGTATATTGTACATAGACGTATGTATGTATATATATATATATACATGCACAAGGTATAACCCCTGTACGTACTAGCGCGGAGAGTAGCCCCCAGAGCGGACCGAACAGCTAACATATGAACGTCTGGTGACTCCACAGTTTTCCCGGCACGATTCAAATTCAGCGAAGCGCCGGCGAAATCGGTGCGGATTTAAAAAAAAGTAAAACAGCTCGACAATAGACTGCAAGTCACTGGGTAAACGACCGGGAATCGTTGGCGAAGCTAGTTTGATTTTGAGCCTCCCCTTTCCGCACCCCACCCGGGCCCCAATTTCCAGGCTAGAGACTTTCCCGAAGGGATACCCGGTCTCCGTCGTACTTGCACGGTGCGTGTATGGCTGCATCCAACAATGGGTTCAGCCTCGCTGCAGATGATATGGATATCGGAGGCTGTACGATTATCAAGGTAAAGTCTACGCAACTGGACCTTTAGACTCCACGATCATTTTTTCTTCGCGAGCTGCCAGCCTCTCAGCACGGTGCTGGGCAAGGGCCAGGTCTGTGCTATCTTGAGTAAGAGATCCCGCGGGATGCTGAGTTCAGTGGCCGTGAAGGATAGCCGGGGGTCAGGGGCTATCGAGGAGTACCTCGTCCTTCCACTCCTGCCGGTTCCCACAGGATAGATCGAGCCCTCGAGACCTACTCGTTCGTCATGAAACTGGACCTTAAGACTCGCCCGAGGAGTCCATGCTCTTTATTGATTTCGATCGACGTTTCCCGCGGGAATCGCGCAGAAATATGATACAGTTTGATCGGGAGGAAATTACTTCGAGGAATAAGCATGGAAAGTGGGAATGCGGTTGGTGCGTTGTTGTGGTGTATCAGTGACGTCACGGAGATAAGATTTATCGTCAGCTGATAATTCGAGATGGGACTTTCGATCGTCCCGATAGGACAGGACGCCATTCTCGTTATCGATAGCGATGATGATGGTGGCTCGCTATTTGCATCCTGGACCGGCTCAACTCAAAATAAGCAATTGACCCAGGGGGTTCGCGCAAAAGCCGCACCGACAAAACCCCGTTCGGCGTGCGCCAATATGCGGCTAATTTGCACAACAAATAAAGCTTATTCTACGGATTTGCATGTGTTTGAACTGCAGTGTAATTGGGTACGCTCGGCAGCGTTGTCCACCCCTCGTATACAACGGACGACCGTGGCCGCGGATGCCGCAGCGATCGTTCGCGATTCTTGCGATTCGTCCACTTCGACACGGGGCCATTCGGTCTTCGATAGGTTCCAGTTTTTTACGCAGTTCAGTTTTTCAGCCCTGTTCCCAATTGGCGACAAGGTACAGGTTACGAGGTCGATCGTGTATCTTACTCATGAAGATCCAGCACCTTCTCGTTGAGCAAAGTGAATATGGGCGATTTTCATCGGTTGGCTACCAAGCGACAGGAACCAGACAGCGACTGCTGACTGTCGGTCCTGGCGCAATGAACTTGTAAACCAGCGACTGTACACACAGGGCCTTGCTCATCGACGACAGGGCTTCTGGCTGGCTGATGACGTCATCACTTTGTGTCCCGTGTCCGAATTGCCTCGCACCACTGTCCAGCCCTGCCCTGTTGCTCTGCTCCTGCTCGACGTCGACGCCGACGCCGCTGGGTTTACTCACCCCCCGGATTTCACCCCAACCCTCTTTGATGTGTACGAACTCGGTGTCGCTTACCGGGAAACCAGGGAAACGGTGGAAATCGGGGAAAAAAAGGTCGAAAGGTCGAGAAGGACCAATCGGATGGCTCGTGTGGGTCAGGATAAATGGAATGGAGGATACTGTACTTTGGTGAACGTTGGATCAGTCAATTTTTCTTTTGGCAAAGCAGGCTAATTAATTGCATAGGCAGGAAGACCAATGGGCGAAGGCGCAAGTTATCAAATGCTAAAACAAAGAGATACAGGCTACGGAGAAGATCCAAGGGCATGCTCTAGAGAGAGCGAGAGAGAGCGAGAGAGAGAGAGATAGTAACCCCTTCGTTCCTTAACTCCGTTCGGAACAATTACATTTTAATTAATATTTCCTAAGAGGCCAAAAAGCCCAGCTCTTCTCTACGAAACGGGCGCCCTCGAATTTATGATCGTTTTATCCATTATTAGGGCGAGAGAGGAACGGGGATAGACGAAGCAAAGGGAGTCGGAGCGAGATGAGGCATCGCGAAGGGATTCTCTCGCGAAAACCCATAACTCGGACTTTATGGCCTCCGACTCCCGTAATTATTGTTATTTGATTTAATGCACGGCTTTTCCTACTAGACCATAGGTACCCCCGCCAAGAATAAATCTCAGTGTGTTTCGCACTTTCTAGTTGCCATTTAAATTTTCCCGCTATCGTACCCCCACCCTCTCAGTCCCGTTGCACCCCATCAGGATGTCTCCTCCTTATTTCCCCTGATTCCATCCGCAGCCACCCTTGGTCTCCGTTTACTGTCCTATCATCCCTTTCAAGCTCATTTTACCCTCGTCGAGCGAGTTTACCTAGGCCCTCCAACCCACCCACCTATATCGCGCATCCATGTACCTAGAGATAGGACACAGTACGTGTACGTGGACACCCGCCCTTTCCCGAGGTTGCTTCGCCTAAATATCGTAACGTCGTTGCCTCGAACATTATGCAATAACCGTGTGCATCGCGAACGTACGATATACAGCGCCGCACACACCGTTGCTCCCTGCAGCTCCCGAGCATACGTGGTACGTAGGTACCAGGGTACCTGGTATTGGTCAGGCGTCGACCTGGTCCGCCGGTTGATAGCAAAGTTACTGCCCCCGTTCGACTGGATGCTCGTAGTTGCGGACTCGCCTTGTTGTTTTCACCGGACCAGGTAGAGCATCCCTCCGGAAGGACTTTCCATCCCTCCCAACGCGTTCACTTTGGCCCCTATCTCTTCTCGCGTACCACGGACCAGGTGGGGGACTCCGAGAGCTCCGGGGCGCAGTGCCTTCTGGTAGCAACAGCCGATAAAAGTCCTGGGCAATGCTTAGGATGTTGGTAAGTCACCGGAGTCGCGTACGTCGGTAGCCCCGAGGCTTACCGTGTGGTCAGGGATTCCTTGGCGGGATGGCAGGATGACAGGAACTTCACGGCCCGGAAGACGAGAATGTCTTTGAGTCCTGAAAGGCATCCGCCAGTCATCCTACCCTCTGACCTAGCTACTTGGCTCGTGTACAGTGTGGGGGGGTGAGAAAAATCTCTCGGCCGAAGTATGCGCTACCTTGGTACAGCCTGGTATGCAGGTCGTCAACTCCCATCCCCTGGACCCCGACGGAATATCATCTTTGAGAAGACGCAGCCTCTGCAGGATCAGAGACGGTGGCTCCGAGCTCTTGGCTACGATTGTATCTTCTTATCTGTCGTTTCGTAGAACATAGATTCTTTGAGGCCAGTGTCGTCCTATCGAAAGAGGAGGAGGGCCGAGTGCTATTGTTTCGTCGACTGGCGGGTGGGGTCCAAGAGGGTTTATCCAAAGAAAGGAGAATTCTCGACGATTAAAGGGGTAGTGTGTACCATGGCGAAGAGGGGCTCTGGGGAGAGGGAGCAGGACCTAACCTAGAGAGCAGATTGACTAAGTTTCGAGGGAGTTTCGACAGGGTGAAATCTGCCAGGCAATCGAAGTCCCTCTCAAAGGGCTCGAGAACTATCTGTCTGCTGGAAGCCAGAGCAGAGAGATGAGATTTCGTGGCGCGGAAGTAACAGTCGATACGAGGACGTGTCACCGCGTGATGGACGAGCCGGTTAATTGTCGTGGTGCGTGTTCCCTCTGGGTTCGTTTGCGTCTGCGTCTGCGTCACGGTGCCCCCCCTCGCCCCCCCCTTGACGTATCGCACACGTATCACGTATGGCCACGAGGCAAGGGTGTGATGGTGCGCGATACTTAACTCGTCCCATTCATCCACACTGACACGTATACCAGCCTCCGTCGTACGCACTGCCCCTACGGCCTAGGGTGTAGTAGATGCTGCGATTCTCTAAAGTACCTAGGACGAGGTGACCGTAATTTTTGGCCCGGGTCAGGAGGTTAGCCGTTCGCGTGGATTATGAAAACTGGCGCAATAAGGGCTCGAACAATGCGACGGCCCTGTTGGGAAAGCGTTTCTTTTTGCGGCCGCGAACAATATTGTTGACAGGCGTCTCACGAAGTCATCCGGGTTTTGGCACGGATCGCTACGGGCGATGACGTGCACTTTTTCCCTGCGGTGATAAATGGCAACGCGCGCCAATCCGGTCGAACCGTCTCTCTCTCTCTCTCTCTCTCTCTTTCTCTCTCCACCCTTGACTTCCCAGTCCGCCGACCGAGACCACCCGATTCGCTCGACGTGGAAAGTGACAAGCAGTGCGAGTCCCGGGGGTTGTGTCCCGTGAGTGTGTGACGGTGCCTAAGGGGTGCGTGGGGGTGCGTGGGGATGTCTGAGGGGTGCGTGGGGGTGCGTGGGCAAGACACTGCTCTGATTGATACGCGCCGATCCACTCACCCTCGGGTTGACACCATTCCGAAAGTCCTCGAGTCCAGATTTCAGCGGCAATTAACATAGGGCTGCGCGAGAGGAAAAACATCCCCGTGGAATGGTAAGGATGGGGGTGCTGGGGGGGGCGGGGGGCGGGGAGAGGGTGCACTCTCCACTGCTCAGTGTGCTTCTCAGCCTTGCGGCTTCGAGTCCGGAGAGTCGAGAAAGTCGCGAATGCTTTCTCCGTAGGTGAGACGAGAGAGTAAATCATAATCGAAACGAATCCGAAATGAATTTATTCATGGAGCACCGCGGGTATAAATGCAAAATTGCCAATACATACGAAATCTCCTCGTTTCAAGTAAAAAGGGGTGAATACATTAACCCTGGAATTAATCTCTTTGAACTGCTCTGCATTGGAATAATTGCTCTGGTGCAGTACGATAGTTTCTACGAGAGCAAAATCGAGCTCGAGTGCTCTTTGACAATTGGAACACGTGGAACAGGTCCAACCCCTGTGAGCCTCCGAGGACCTCAGCGCGGGGCGCCAGCCTCCCCGCAACGCGGAAATTCTCGAGAATCCGAATAAAGGGGTTAGCGGTGGCATCGAGTGCGGAAATTATATAGGGTCGCTTCCAAGTAAGAAGATACGGTAATACCAATGATAATGCTGGGAGCATGTGAGGGACGCTGCGAGGGCGGGGTGGCGGAAGGGAGGGACGGACAAAGTGGAACTCGGCGGGAAACGTATGCACGGACATGCGGCAGACATCTCGAAAGAGAAGATTTATTCTGGTACATGCAGCTGCAGCATCAATTGCAGATACTTTGTTTTAATCCAAGAGTACGTCATGTTCTTGCATAATATTCAGGATCTAGTTCCTGACTTCGACCTGTGTACCCAAGAAGCTACAGTATCGTGCCCGAAGAAGGTTCAGACCCGAACCCAACCGTAAGAACGGATGTCGCGTATGACTGTGAAAGTAATGCGAAAGCAGCGCCCTTATCACACCGACGTCCCCTCCGATATTAAATAACCGCGAGGTATCTCGTCGAAATCTGCATATCATACTAGGCGTTCCCAATCAGCTAATTAACAAAAAACCCAGCTCGCGAGCCATTAATCATCGGCGGAGCCACTCGGAATATATCAGATTGGCCAACCCTTTCGATCGTACTCGCCGCTGGTACCCCTTAGTACCACCAATTTCCGTGCCCGCTTACCCTCCCTCGTTCCTCCCCCCACCACCGGCCCTACTCCTCTCGCGCCCTTCGCCGTCTGACCACCTTATCCCTTCGCCACGTACCTACCGCCTCCACCTCGAGTGCACCAGATTTTATCAACCACCGTCCACCCCCGCGTCCCTTCATCGCCCCGCATTCCCTGTGCTGCCCTGAGCTCCCCCTTTGGCCGCTTCGGCGACACCAGAATTCCGCACGCGTTTTCTCGGCCCGTCTCGGTAAGACGCGGCGCGAGGCTCCCGGCGCTCCGCGTTCGTTAGAAACGGAATCCCGCGTGGCGGACTTTGGATCGCATCGATCATCGAGAAGCAGCGGCTTATTCCTTATTGACACGCGGCGCACTGTTTTAGATCGGTGCGGACGTCAACGCGTGTGATTGATTTTTATACTTAGCCTCAAGCACCCCGACGCCGACGCTGCCCCCCTCCCCTCCCCACAGACCAACGGACGGTACATATGTTGCTGGCCTGAGCGAGTCGCTCTCGTCCACCGGACGTCCCTTTCGCTTTGGATTCCTCCCCCCACGACCCCTCCAGCTCGCTTCTCTCACTCTGACTCGTGTTTTTTCTTTTTTTTTTTTTTTAATATCTCCCGAATCCCTGCGATCCCATTGTTTAATCGCTCACGACCCTGTCACTGTGTACACGGGTTTTATTTTCACTGGATCTCACGCCGTGTCTCTCGGAATAGTCCTCCTTATCGGCTTTTATTACGTTTCCGTGAGATTTGGATTATTTTTTTTTTTACGTGGTAGCAGACAAAAATGACTTTCGCTGTTTTTCTTTTTTCACGGTCCCCCACGATACAGTCTGCGCTACTGCGGCGGCGGCGGCGGCTGAGCAATTTGGCAATTACCAAAATCGTCTAATGCACCTTGCGGCTAATGATTTCTCATTACAAGCAATAAATCTCGGAGGGAGCCGCCAGACAGTGGAGCTGACTTTTGTACTCTAGCCCGAGGACTGATTGGTCCCTCGTTCGCAGGAGCAGGAGTAACGTATAAATAAATACATAAATATATTATAGAGCGGCACTAGAGCGGAGCCATTACTTTGAGAGTCGTTGGTACTTTCGCTGTCGCGAACAAGTTGCCAGAGTCGAGGCTGATCGAAGTTCTGCACCTGGATCAGCCAGGAGAGGCAAGATCAGCCAGGAGCAGCAGCAGCAGGAGATCATCAATATTAGCTGGATCAAACAGAGGCGGAGCTTGCAGGTTAGTTACAGGTTGTGGAAAATTGGCTGGAATTAAACATCGTCCTGGTCTATTCATTGCGTCACCAGTTCCCTTTCATACGTGAAGCCACTGCGTCAGGGGATCACCGTCCATGTCTGAGACGCTACGTAGACTTTCCACCCTGCTGAGGTTGCTCCTGCGAGGAATAAGAAATGACAGGTGGGCCATCGGAGTTCTGGGAGATTTAACAAAGAATTTCGAAGTAGCTCAGCCTCTTCTGGTCCGAAGGTGAATACTTCAGGTGGTCGTACATACCTTCTTGGCTCTTGGCTCTTGGCTCTTGGTTCTTGGGTCTTGGTTCTTGGCTCTTGGGTTCGCAGGGCTCTGGTCCCTTTTGCGAGAACCTCAAATGCTTGTTTATTTGTCATAATTTTTGGCTTACTGGCAATTATCGAGGACGCGTAACCCAACGAAAGTATAAAAGTCTGGCTGGTTTTAATTTAATTCGAAAATTTTTATGGTCTGCAGGCCAACAAAAGGTGCGCCCTTTGCTCTCGCTCCGCGGTTCTAGGGCAATCCGATGCACCAACAAACGACCCATAATTACAAAGTTGTATAGGAAATTGCGTCCATTCGAATCTTAAATGGAGCCGCATTGTCTTAGACGCTGCCCAGGCTCCAGCCCACCCCCCGTTATCCCCGGGGTAGTTTGATTTATGAGTTTTCGGTTTCGGAGTAAAAAATACGAATTAGTTTTCGGGATGATCGCGCGGAGATAATGGGCCCGATTAAGAATCCGTGCATCGTCGAGCCTTGGCGTTCGCTCTAGGCCCGCGGGCTTCAATCTCTCCGATCTTCCACGTGTCTGCGTCTTTTGATTTTTCCTTGGAATCCAATAGACATAAAAATGGAGAATCGAATCCTTCGGCCAACCCGAAACGACTTGGGTCCACGTTCAGGAGTTCGATCGGTAACGTAGAAACTCTTGAATTTTCAATCCGTCGATCCATCCCGCGTCCCACGGACCCAGGAATCGCTCGAAGTTATACGGGGACGACCTTACGCTCCTGGAATCGCAACGAGGATGAATAGAAACGTCAAATTTATCGTAATAGCCAGCTATTAACGTCGCGACGCCATTTTACTCGGGCAGTCAGCCATTTTGAATTCATTTCCACCAATCAAGCAGACGACTTTTTTTCCGCCGGTGCATATATACGCGCCTTCCGTGAGAGTAACATAGCGAGGAGTGCAAGAACGAGAAAGAATGAGCGAGCACGGGAATGAGGAGGAGAGCGCTAAAGGGGAGAGAAGGAGAGAGAAGAAGAAAGAGAGAGAGAGAGAGAGAGAGAGAGAGAGAGAGGCAAAAGCCTGCTGTCCATCGTAATGCCGTAACATTTATTTTGCCCTTTCCCGCACACTCGACGTCGGAATATTTTAAACGTGCTCGCGAACGTATAATTTGGCCGCGTTTAAAACTGTAACCTAACACGACTACTACACAACACACTGGCTCAGGACTGCTATCCTTTCAAGATGGCAGCCATATAAATTAGATCGCTGGCACATAATTCAGCGACGAACGATCAGGGACCGATGGGTCTCCAAAATTCCTGAGCCGAGGTCATCCGTCCGAGAGGACATCGTCGCCCTGAGTCGCTCCAGTCCGTCTTCGCGATAAGCACGAACGATCGTGGACGAGGCGGCCGTTCCCGTTCGCGCAGACCAGAGGTCGAAGGGCTGCGACAGTAACGCCCAAGTAACGCGAGCAACGCGAACGAACCGAACGGGACGGAGCGCAGCAGAGAGCCAAGTGCATGGAGGAGGCAATAATCTGGTTATAACTTGAGAGATTAGGTCCGGATTCGATTACCGGCGAGGTATCAAACCGTTAAACAGTCTCCGTGCTAATCAAAACCGAACCTCATTACCGAGCAGAGCCAGAGCCAACACTGGCACACCCCATACATGACAACCATCCGCCATCGACCTGACCGACCTCCGAGCATCCCCTAAAATTAAGCCCCCATCACAGTCCTGTGCTCCAGCAGTCAGGACCCCCAACTTTTTACTCCCCAACGAACTCGACTCCTTAGGACTGCCCACATGTAAGAAGTCGTCCAGGATCATCCGCCTCGGATGAACGTAGACCAAGCACCCCTGTCGTCTGGCTCCTCGATTATCCTTATCGCTTGATAACGATAACTGCATCTCATCCAACAGCAAGATTTTACTTCTTACGGACCTGATCGACCATCGGGTCGAATTTCGTTATGCATACGTAACGACAGACAGAACTTTCGTTTAAAGTTACTGATAACGGAGCCACAGAGTGGGGGTCCCGGTTGTTCCGGTTCGGCCTTATCGGTACTACCGTTACTATAGCTACTGTATCTACCGTGACTACTGTATACAGACACTATACTCCGTAACAAGCCCGAAATACGTCTCGGGGCTTCGGAGAGCTTAGCGTGCGGACTTAGCCGTGGTGCGGCACAGCGACTGTAATATCGTAAGTACTGACGCGAACCGTGCTCAGGCAGACTTGGGAGTTTCCATCCCCGAAAATCGATCTACACCCACACAGCGCGATCCTCTTCCTCGAGGATTCCTGAGTCGTCAACTTGTTCGCACCAGCATCCAGCGTAGGTATCTCTATGTATACGGCCAACTGGTAAGCGATTTTCCCCCGTCGTTAAAGCCTTTGCCAAATTCTCCTTTACCGGGAATTACCAGAATTAGTCGGTCGACCGTAACGGGTAAGATCTTTAGGTCAATTTTTTTTTCTTTTTTTTTCTTTAATTGGCAAAACTTCCTATTTCTCGTTATACGAAACGGAGGGGTGTCGACCTGCCTCGGTGATTCCTGGGACACCCTGTATGCACTGACCATAGAAATTCTGTCTAATCTCACGTCGCTCTATTCGTACCTGCCCTGTGTGCGGATGCACATATGCAACACCCGTATGCACCGTTAGAATCGACTGCTCGTATGTGGGAAGGGTGCAGGCCGCGTGGCAACAACATCATCGGATTCCCTAAACAAGCGGGGCTTATCCGAAGCCTGGATATATCCCCGTCATCGAAGCTACGCTGACGTCCGTGCGACGTCGGTGCGACGTAATAAAGCAATTACTCGAGCGGACTCGAAATTCAACGTTCTCCGGGATCGATCGGGATCCTTCGGTCGTACGTCGGCTTCCACGTGTGCGATCCGTGTGCGGGGTATGAATCTGCTGAACACACGTGTACAAGGCAGTCTGGTTGTACGCGACTAGTTACGTGTACCGTGTGTTGGGAGCGAGTTTACTCGCTTCGCGATAACCGCGTTATCTGCTCGCGTCTTTTCGAAGAATTTTCAGAGAGGAACTTTGGTCCATATAGGAAACTGGGCTTTGGAGGGAGAGACGTTACGAAGCTCGTGGATTATCAGATTTTCTCGGGGAGCGTCGTGCGCAAAACCTGTAGCTTTTGGCGAACGTAGGGGTATACATGGGAACGTGGAACAGGTTCATCACGAGTTACTCGTCACTCTGGAGCAACGGAACGAAACTGGATTCAAGGAACGTGATATATAGGTAATTAATATACGAGAGATTCGGGCGCATCATTGTCCCGCTTCCAAGTATCCCATTGTCCGGGCCACTCGAACGATTACGACATTCCATTCTGGGGCATTCGGGCCCATTCCGGAGCATTCTCCAGCATCCTTACCCGACGCCAAAGGGGCCTCTTCTCGACGTCATCTCCGCGTTCTGATACGCTCCCAGAAGGCATTTCGGTTCTCAGGGAACGACGGACGGATGGTCACAGCTCATTTATTTGAGACTAGACTAGAATCGAAACTCCTTTCACGTTTTGAAGAGGGAGCGGGTGGGTGGGTGGGTACGATCCTGGATGGTCGATCGCATGTCACGAGGCAATGCAATTACTTGCCGAAATCAGATCCGGCATTTAGCCAATTAGTTGAGCCACCGGCCGCCGCTGGCGTAACGTGTCCATTATGTCTGATCATAAAGTTAAATCTAACGCAAGGTGTTACTTGGGTCCATCGGGATTAAGGTATGGATGGAGATACCAGCTTGGACGTCCCTTTGATCGACTGCACTCGTAGCGTCCCGACGCTCCTGACAGTCTCAGCGCTAAACAAGAAATATGATATCAACATCGAAATTCATTTGGGAAATAGGCCCTGCCCAAATTTATTGGAGTAACCCGCGTGCCGCACGGCGAAGCGCGCGCCGCGTCGCGGTCGACGAGAAAATTACTCCTCGCTATAAAAATAACAGATGGCTCCGATCGGTATTCATTATGTTCAAACAGTTGTTGCGACAGAGTAATATTTTCCTATTTAATGCGAGCCTCTATCTAAATTGATTGGTCGCTCGATCACTCGTGACGTCGTGACGGCACTTCCCACAAAACGCGGACGGATATCGGGCTGCGGGAGTTTCGCGAGCGCATTACGGATGGCTTCGACTCTCCTTCATTTTTTCCCCCCCTTTTCGTTTCACTTCTCCAGTGGATCTTCGACGACTCGGAGTCGTTGAGGTCCAATGCGCCGGATGAGTCCGAATATCGAACCCGTAATTGCCAGGCGCAACGAGGACGGAATTGGACGAGGGAAAGAGATGGACTTTGGGCAGCAAAGGGGAAGCAAGATACATTGACGCACAGTTAGGTGGAATTTAGGTAGATTCTTACGAGTTTCCCTAAAACGTATAAATTGTATGGGTCGTTCAGGGTCGCCACGTTCACCGGGTGCCGATGGCTCGTCTATTCTTCACGGTCCTTTCGACACCACAAGAAATTAGTCCAGGCATATGGCGACCGCGAGGTGAACCCATTATTCATGCTTGTCTCGAAGTTTCTGGGGGTCAGGGCTTAAATAATCTAAAATTGTTGGCACCTGCCAGTAGTGTCAGTCCGTTGCGCCTACAGGCGTCAGCTCGACCTGGGACACCTACGTAAGTGACTTATCCCCTCGATTCCATGTACATACACGTGTGCACCACGAGAGTCACTCGTTCTGTCCCGGGACCATGTGACCAGTGACGTCATTGATTTTTCCATAGACGATCACGCACGACTCCCATAGACCTAGGGTGACCTCAGGCTGGCTGAGGTAAGACCTATCCCCATCCTATGTTCCGAAGGATCTGAGGGATCGTGTAATTGCCACCGCTGAGGTGGTACATCGGACTGGCACCCAGGTTGGGTCTAACGATCCAAGTTCCTCGTGGGCGCCGGATCAGAAGCCGCTTAATGGCCGAACATTTCAAAACGGAAACGATACGACGCCGGAAGGTGTCTGGCTACAAGGAAAGGCTTTCCTGCATCGACGATCGGCGACTCCTTCCTCGCGGCGAAGCGTCGTGACGTACCTCTGCGGCGTCGAGGGCCTACCACCAGGCCTCCTAAGAAGGACGGGGCCAACGTCGTCGACGCCGAGGCAGATATAAGCCCCGGACACGCACCGGCTGATGAAGGGTGGACACGCGAAACCGATCCCTTCCAGGAACTCATTTCAGGCGCGTTGCTTACTTAATAAAAATAATGATATCGCCTTTGGTTGGCCTTCGAAAGGAGCAGCGAGACTCCGATATACCTTGCGCGCCGCCGACAACTGTAACCTGGAACGGACTAACCTTACCGACGAATTAATGATCCCTGTTCGAGGGTGGCAACTTCTATATACATATACATATATATATTAACGGTAATTAATTAATGGTTAATAATCAGCTATTATCCTATTTGTCCCACGCCATTACATGACGTGCGAGCAAAGCGCTCAGGGATATGCGGATACGTGTCTGGATGGGGTCTGCGATAGGGGATAAGGGGAGACAGATTGAAATTCATCGATTGGACAGTAAGAGATAGCAGGCTATTTTTTTTTGTCGATAATCCATATATACACCCCCCCCCCCCCCGCCCCCCCCCGTTTACATTTATTAGGAGATTCACTGTAATCGGCCGAATGAAATTCTGGACGAAAGCGTGACGGCGGCTGAGCACACGCGGCGAGGCCTTCCCTGTTCGATACGTTGATGCTGATGCTGATGCTGTTGTCGTTTCCCCGCAAAGTCCTCCTTCCACCGTTCAGCATCGTGACCAGCCCGGCCTTCCGCACAACGCACAACGCACAGCGCACAACGCATAACGTCAACAACAATGGATTATGCTCTAACATAGAGCTGGTCCGTGCACTCACACTTGCGGGAGCGCGTTACACTCGGCGGGTAGGGCCGATATAACCTCACCCTAGCCCGTCCAACGATCGAGTCCAATGAGATTCCATTGTCTCGAGTAATTAATATTGATTACAATAGGTTATACCTGCTCGGCTCGCCACTCCTATGCGCGGCTTACCTAGCTTCATTCGATGCCCATAATATTAGGATTTCCCGATCGGCTGCGGACGATCATCATCATTATGATCATCCACATAGGCATCATCATCGTGATCGTCATTGCTATAGCCGCGATCATCCTCGTTCCTGCTCTTCACCTGCGTCTCTGATATTATTTGACTCCATGCCCCGACCTGGTCCACCCACCTGGGTCGCACTCCTCATTAACGTCGTTTGCCTGATCCTCAGCCATGTCACGTGACAGTCGCATCGATTACAAACCATCGTCTGCAAGATCCATTCATCCGATGATCTTGCACCGTTAGGATGAGACGGAAGATCCCGGCTTCCACGTATCCCGTGCCAGGTGGATCTTCGGGCTGAAATCTACTCGTAAAACATTGGGTAAACAGACGGCACGAAGCGTCGTCTTGGCGAGGAAAGTACGTATTCGAATGTTCCTGGTAATTACTCGAGCACGAAGAGCAGCGCGAACCCAATAAGTCGGTTTCTTTGAGGCTGAAGAAGTCAAGAGCGCCGCGCCGGCCAAGAAGTCTCCTTTGAGGCTGATCTGTAATCGAAGGGTCCAAGGAGGAACGGAGCCCACCTTTTTGCATAATATTTAAGGTAAACCGATCCAGACTCGGAGTTCATTCGAGCGAAGCCTCCCCGGGCCTGGCGGACTCGTCCTTTACGATTCGGTTACGCACCGCTACTCGTGACGTCTCCTCCCTGACGGCCGCTCTTTCCCGATTCTTCGGACTCTACGTCCACGGTGCGCGCAGGCGGCCATACGTCGAACCAGGATACGAGGGCGCTCGTGATTTTGCCTATTATCCCAATTTTACAGGACTACCCGGGGCTCCGTGAGGCCGTAAATAAAAGTGATCCTGGCTGTTTCCATGGCGGGTGGTCCCACGTAACACAGAGCCGGGCATTATCGTAGCTGTAGTCGATATCGAAAGGCCCAGAAAGCGTGCGTGCCTCCCTGGGCAGAGGGTGTGGGGGTGGCTGTGGGAGCCCATATAGTTCAGCGGCAGGACGCGGTGAAGCGATCTCGGTATAATTTATTAATCGTACAATGGGACACACGATACTACCCTTATGGGTCGCGATCGCCGTCGCGATGGAAGCGTCGCGTACGTCGTCACCGAATATAATATTGCGTGAGACTTGTCTTTGTCAAGGTACGAAGGTAGCTCTAGCGGTGGCTGGCAGTGCCACCTGTGCCGCCCGCATCGCGAAACAAAAGACCTCATGGAGGTGGTGTCCCTGCACCCTTCACCCTGTACACCTTAAGCCCTGCAGGTCCAAGGGAAATATATTTTGACGGAATATTGAGTGACGCTAAATGGAATTTGGTTTCCAGCGCGAACGAGAGGCTCGAGTGTGGGATCGAGCAAGCTCAGAGACGTCGATTCACTCGAGAGACTCGGGATCGATAGCCACCGCGATAGATACCTGCCTGCCAGCTACCTGCAGTCGGTGGTTTAATTCCTTCGAGAATGCATCGCGCACTGGACAGGATGAATAATTGAATGTGGCTCCGTACTGCTGGCTAGATAAGACCCCCTCCGCCTCGATTTCAGATATTCGCATAACGCGCATACGCGCAGGATGTCGACGCTCGCATGACGGAGGCGTCCACTCAGCCATAACTCCTGAGCTATTCTGCGAGACGCGAGATGCCAGATCTCATGCACGCTACCGCTTAGCATATAGAGTGCGACAATTAGCTTGATTTTCACCTATGATAGCTATATGCTCCTATTTAATTCGGTGCACTCTCATTGTCGTCGCCTTTGCTAATCAGCATCCAGGAGAATTAATGCTCCGGAGAACGCCCGTCTCGCCTATCCACCCCACCGCACCCACCCCCTCCCTCGTTCCTTCTCCCACCCATAATTGGCTTAGCTTGGCATCGATTACAAGGCCAGTTTTATCGCGTGATGCTTTGCCGCAAATTTCTTTGCTCTTTTTCGACTGAGAATTTCTTTTTTATAGGATCGTTTGTTGATTGTCGAGAATGCGAAGGAATTGATGAGTGTTGGCCAGCAGCGTGCTAGGGTAGGTGAGTCGGTGGCGCGGGGATGCGGGGGTAGGTAGATGAAAGGTAGGAAGGTAGGAAGGTAGGAAGGTAGGAAGAGGCACTAATTCGATACGGAATCGCCTCGATCGTTTCCCTAGTCCGGCGGGATCGTCGGCTCTGCCTCTAACGATTCCCGGATTGCTTAATGATATCGGCGTGTAAATCGCCGACAATGGCGGACGAGCGGGACGAGTGTTTGCCCGAGGGTCTTCGAGGTCGGGAAACAAAAGGTGGCTCCTGCTGAGTATTCTTCGATGCCGCGGGACGCCTTTGTTTTCAAAGATCACAGAACAGCCCACCATTGCTCTTCTTCGTTCTCCTCTTTCTCATCTTTCTCTCTTATCGTCTCCTTCGTCTCATGCTCCCTCGAGAGTTTCACTCTTATCCCTGGACCATTATTTTGACGGGTCCTGAGCGATCGTCGCGATTTTCCATACCGGTCCCATAAGAGTACGAGCTACCAACGACAGCCTGTAGATATTTTAGATATTGAAGAAGAAAAAAAAATGTTTAATTCGACGATTGCCGAATCGTTGGTAAGCCTGTAATGTGGATTAATTTGCATGGCAGTACGTGACTGGCTAACGAGGAGGTAATAGTGGCCAAGCGTGCCGGTCCAGTTCGTAAGGTTCTCTGAATGTCCAGTGACTAGGTCGGGCCAGAGTGTATTCAGTGGATCCAGGTATCCCCGAAAATGACTTGACAAATAAGATGAGGCCCATATAGGGTCATAATGATTCCTCGCAGCATCGGCCCGACACAAAGGTACCCATAATGGAAGTAAAGGAAACAATGGCTGCCCGACAAAATATCAATTAAAATTGGGACGATCCAGCGTCGAGATATTGGGCATTGTGCCCTTTGTGAGGGCGAAGAAAACGGCCAACGAAGAAAGGAACCTGCTACCGTTCTCAATAAGGTGGGCATTGGACCCCGCGTCGAGAAAACGGCGCCACTCGATGATGAATCAAGCTATTCTGCTACCGGAACCAAAACTTCATCTTCGGCTGGGAGGCCGAAGACGCCAGACGGAGCTGATCTCATCCAGTTACTCCTGTACGTTGTGTCTTCGACCTTTTTCACCAACCTTTAATTCGAACTCCTCTTTCTCCCGTGTGTCACGTGTAAGTGCGTTAAAGAACAGGGTAGCCAACCCCTTCCGGGCAAAAGCTCCCTGCAAGACGGATATAACGACGTTAGCGCAGCTAACTGGATAAAACGTAAAGTACGCGGACTCCGTGAGCCGAGCATTGTAGCCCGCCGTAGGGAATGCTGTTAGTAACCTCGTCCAATGAAGATGGCGAACGTGTTGCTGATGTTGCTGGCGCTGCCGGTGCTGCCGGTGCTACTGGCAGCGATAGTAGCGACTAGCGACGCTGATGGCGAAGGTGGCGACGGCGGTTCGAGGGAGAAAAAAAAGATGTGTACAAGGGTTGCCCTTTCCTCGCGGCTCTCTAATGGCCCCGGTCTTCTTAAGGGCGATTTAAAAGGCTCTTAATGACATCTAGCGACGGGCTCTAATTTCATCCAACTGGAAACTGAAGAAACAAGTGAATTAAGTTCGCCAGCGTCGTACCCCGTGTCCCTCTGTCTTCTTTTCTCTCTCTCTATCTCTTTCCCTCTGGCTCTGTCTCTCCTATTCTTATCTACCCTAATGACAGATCGTGTTCGCATCTCGGTGTTGGATTCGGCCAACCTTTCTATTTGGCCTACGGTAGCTAAAACGTACTTAACGAGGAGTTAGTGGGATCTCGACTTACGAAATTCTTATAAAATTAGTACGAAGATACTTTAGAAAGGATTAAGGAGCCAGAGGGAGGACTTTGCCAGTGACACAGTCCCAGTTTCGAAATGATCCGAGTAATAAGATTTTTTTGTTATCTCGAAAAGTAGGAACAGAGTACTGGATCGGATCGGTGCGGCCGTCCCGCTTGGTCATGGACTTTGACCGCGCCTTGAACTGTATTTCACGCTACAATTTCTCGTGGGAGCAAAAAGGTCTAAAAATGAAGGAGTCCAATGGAAGCGAGGGTTCGAAGGATCCACCACACACTGGACCTCGAAGGCGGTAGGTGTGTAGCCGCGCGGTGGTGTAGGTCGCCGAAGAGGAGGAACAGGAGGAAGAGGAGGAAGCGTGCTGAAGAATAGAGCGAGAGAGAGAGAGAGAAGCGAGGAAGGAGCCGAAGCAGAATGAAGAAAGGGCCAGGATAATCTACATAGGCCGAGTCACCGGTCGAACCGAAGACCGAACACCCGACAAAGGCCAGTTCCCCTCATTTTTGTCTCATTTGAATATCTTCATTAATATCCCTACCCGCAGCACCGCGCACTTCTAGCCTCTGGAGTCTCTGGAGTCTCTAGAGTCCAGAGCAAGTGCAGACTGCGCGCTCTGCCCGGCACCTCGCCGGCGTTTAATTGATCTTCTTCGTAAATTAAGAACGAACGACTTCACGCCGTGGCGAATGACAACGCGCTCCGTCTCATTTTCAGGATTCGTACCTTCCGGTTCTTTAGAAGACTTCGACCTGGTTCGTACCCAGGTCGCGCAGCACCCTCGTTCAAATGGTCCAGCACGCGACACAGCCTACTGGATTGGAATATTTTTTTACAATTTTTTTTTCTTAAATTTTCTCAAGATCATCTCAAGGCTCTGGATCGTATGAGTAAATTCGTGGGAACGATTGTTCGAGTTCAGTGCCGAGGTCTCGCGGAGAGTCCAAGGCGAAGGTGTCGCAGGTCAGTCCGGCCACGATCGGACGATCTATCAAGCACCTCCGATACGGCTAATTATTCCATTCTTAATGATTCTTACGCGGTAATGAGCTTTCCGTCGTTCCCCGACGTCATTCGCCGGTTCGATTTATCACGCGCTCGATACCAACGAGACAACTTGGCTCTGGCCGGTTGCCTCTCGGGAATATCAACCGATCCTCGGGATGACCCGTGCGCATCTTCCTGCTCCGGAGACTCAAGCTTCCTTGGACCAAGTGAAAGTAACCGCTTTCACGTGGTCCCTGCCGCTCGCGCGACTCTGGAGCACGCGTGGACTCTGATCGCGCAGTGAGGTAGGTTGGCACTACCTGGGATCGAAGATCTTCGCATAAAGCCAATTTTATGGGATCGTCAGGGGCGGCTGAAGAAGTTTCGAAAGGTACATCGCTCGGTGGCTCAGTGCAGGAATGCAAGCGCGGTAATTTGGACCACCCATCCGTCGGACTAATCATAATGGCGTTTTGTTTTGGGGCTTTTTGTTCGAGGTTCCTCGATGTAGATATAGTAGTAGTTTTCGTAGTGGTATAGCGGTAGGTAGGTACCAGGGGGCATCAGGTGGGGGGTGTGGGGGTGGGGTGGGGGGGCGAGAAGTGGCCAGTCGGTCGAAGCTACGTTCGGGCATGTAATAATCGCCCAGAACCATTAAACTAAACCGGGAATAATATTATATTAAGGTATAGAGAGTGAAGGAGGGGGGGTGGCAGAGGGAGGGGGGATACTCGATAGGGAGCAGAACGAGGAGTAAAACCAAAGGGAAATAACGTTGCCTCTTTGGGGATGCTCCTCAAAGTTTGTGATGGCGGTGATGCGGTTGCGAGGCTGGCTGATGTTGTTCCTGTTGTTGCTGCTGATGTTGAAGCTGATCCAGTGTCTGTTGCTGCCGATGGCCGGTGGTGGTGCTGGCGATGCCGGGCAGCTTCTCAGAACTAAGTAGATTCGAATTTCGATACGGATGATCGGGCTGAATACAAATTACTCATATATGCTTCTCGTCTCGGGTAATCACACGGTGGCTGCTGGTCCACGGAGCAAAGAAAAATGCATTGCTCGAGAGACCCTTTCGTTCTTTACCAAAATTCTTTGCCACCCTATAGATATATTTTTTTTCTTTCTTTTCTTTTCTTCATACCACTTACGGGTAGCTGTCAGTAGCTATATAGGCTCGAGGATCAACCTCTATCGATTATGCTCTGGCTTTATCTTGATCGTTAATTATTCATTTTCGAGGTCCAATCAAAACTTCGGTATCGTTATTATTTTTCTGTAAAATGTCAAAGTCCATCCCGGGTGGTCTCGATCTCGGACACGTTCGGTCGATCTGCCGTTGCTCCCTGACCGATAGAACCGAGCGATCGTTTTCTCGGTACACCAAGGGCAAGAACCTAAAGCTGACCAATAAGGAAGACCGAAGCTGACGAGATCGTTAACCTCCTGTCACACTGGGGATTCCGTCGTCACGAGTTCACTCTCAACTCTTGACTCCTTGCTGCGAAGGATCAAGAGAAATATAGCCAAGTTGAAGAGCCTCGCGAAAGGAGTGGCCCGTATCGATTCGGGGCAGCGGACTTTGCTCTTAGGTACCCGTGGAATTACTTTTGATAGGAAATTGAGGTGGATCGAAGTTTTTATTTACATTGCGGACGCGTTACAACTATTGTTGGGAACGTGACGTAACGATAAAATCAGGTACGAACTATGGGATCGGCGATCCCGAGGATACCTAACGCACGTTATCTATACCAATGGAGGAGCTGGCGAACAGCTCGCAGCATAAATAATTAATAGTAGCCAAGAGCCGCGAGTGAGTCGGCGGGTGTTTTGTGGTCTCGAAGCTCCGCCCAGAAAGACCCCTGAGCTCCTCCCTGCCCTCGAGTCCCCCTGACACTCGACCAAGAGTCCGCTGCTTACTTCCTTTCGATCTTTTATTTGTCCCGTTCTTTTGTTCGTTTCTCAAGAGTACTCGCCACTTCTTGCTCGCGGTTCAACGTACGAAAATTTCTTACGATCGTTATTTAACGATTGCTTACAATTTCGATTGAATTCGTTGGTAGGTACTCTTTTTTTTTTGTTTTCGTCCTTTTTCACGCGACTAGGTCCCAGCTCCATCCAGCGTTCTCTACGGGTGCGATAACTCGCTCGGATTCCTCCTGGCTTATCTCCAGGACATCTTTAGGACCCAACGGGATACGGAACGACGTTTATGTAAAACAGCACGGGCCGCCGCCTCCGCGATAATCACTGCACGGAATAAACCGAGCGACGAGGAGTTCCTCGCCGGGTCCTTCGGTATCCTTGTGAGGGACGGTAGCACGTCTTCGTATTTTCGGGAGGGGATGACTGAGCCGACGATAAGAAGTCGTAAAAAATAATGACCGGAAAATTAATCGAACTCGACATTGGCCCGTCGCCTCGCGTTTCCCTGGATCGTCAAGAAGTCTTCGGGAAAGAGACTAAAAGGTCGACGAGGACGAGAAAGGGGACGATCTCGGGTCGTGGACGGCGTCGATATTCCTGGTGATACTTGGTTCCTGCTCTTATCGTATTTCACCTACTCGCTTGAAACTTTTTTTGGACTCGCCATTACAAAGACTTATTTTCGTTTCGCCTTCGACCACTTTACGGGCATCATTTTATCGGGGGGATTTTCAGATTACCGCGTCTTACGAAGATCCCCCACTGCCTTACGTGGAAACTGAAGCGGAGTCCCTGCTCCTCCGGTCACGTTTGATTCGCGATCTATGAGGTCCTGATGAAGTCCTCTTTCTTTTTTTTTCACCAGGGCCAGACACGGCCAGGATACCTTTGACGATCACGATCGGAAGGATACTCTGGGTCGCATTTAAAATTAACGTGGCGCAGGATTAAAATTTCATTATTAAAATGATCTGAGGTTGTCATTGAAAGAGGGTCGGAGGATCCGGAAGGAGAATGTCTCAGCCGTAGATTCGTTAGCGGTTTTGCCGATCGAGGCTTTTAACCGAATCTTATTGAGAAAAGGGGTGCTCCGTTTTCTGCATTATTTCCCCTTTGGCATTATTATCGGGAAGGGTGGTCCGGGTGAAAAGGGGGTGCGCGACATTGGGGTGGTCGGTCCACGAGGCAAGCGCCGCCAAGAAAGGGTTAGAGTTTACACAAGAGTTACTTGATTCAGCGCGAAGTGAGTGCTTACCGAATCACTTAAATGATTAAGGAAAAGGGTTGTTTGGACAGCGCCTCAAATCCCGGACCATTTCATTCTTCCACCCCAGCGCCATTTTCGCCATCGTCTTACCGTAATCTGTTTTGTCAACGACTCTCGACACTCCGCGACTCATTACCTCGGCGGGACCATCGCGTGTCCATCGGGTCGACTTCCGGTTCTACCACTGGCGCCTGGATCTCCTGAGGAATTTCCGGTTTTTCTTTTTATTTCAAAGACCTCTTCCATCCACCGATACATTCACATTCCAGTTATCCCGGAGCGTCTCTGGTTTCATCATCGCTCGTTTCTTCTTCTTCTTCTTCTTCTTCTTATTCGACCCACTCGGTAAACATTAACAGATAAAGCGCAGCGTACCACCTCGAGCCGTAACTGCTTATTAGACGCGAACGAACCTCGTGTACGCAACACGTCAGATAGCGAAACTCACGATTCTCATAATTTTTTTGTAAAAAAGAGGTAAACTCGACGTGGCCTGACCCGGCGATTGAAATTCTTCCTGAATAGGCTGTAGGTAACTTTGAGAATGCGGTACGGGTCATCGCTGCGACTGTCATTGATGATCCGCGGCTCTGGGTCTATAGTGAGCCTACCGGGAGGACTAGGAGCAAGACCAGCCTGAGGTCGCTACGTGAGGATGACAGCGATAGAGGTGCCCTCTGGCACCGGTGCTCCCTGTGAGTTTTCTTCAGGGAGAATTAACAACGTCCAGAGAAGCAGCAAGAGTGGCGTAGAGTGTGGAAGAGGTAGAAATAGAGAATAACGTAGAGAGAGAGAGAGAGAGAGAGTAAGAGAGAGAGAGAAGGATGGTTCTAGGTTGTAGGTGCATTAAGGGCGGAGGGTAACAGGTCTCGAGAAGCATAAAGAGAGGCCAAGAGGCACGCTCGTATCGTTACAGTTTATTATAATATAATTATGTATCCTGAAAGGATAGATGGAAGGCGGATAGGGTCCGCAAACGGCTGAGCAAATACTAAGTCACGAAGTCGTCCGGGATCATCTGATTGCCCAGGACGGGTTCACCAATTCCTGCGCTTGACGTCCTCCTGCCCCACGATCGCGACCCTAGGCCTGCTTCTCCTTCCTCGATATTTAACCGAGCCTCGCATCCCTTCAGTTATCCATTGTCGTCAACAATGGCGATGGGAGCCAGGTCGACCGATGCTGAACCTCACCGTACGAATTAATGCGCAGCCCTCGATGGGGCTTCGACTCGCGTTGACCAGACACGCACGTGTGTCAGGCCTGAGAGAGGCAACACGTACTTACCCAAGTACACGGATACGTGCTATACCCTATGCGGCATAATAATTCTCGATATCAGGTGCCTTTAATCACCTTAAATCCACAGCTCGGCACACCCCGTGTTCACTTAACTTCAGGGTTATCTTAATCTTTCGACAGCTGCCCAGCGCCTCCTCAATCGTTTTCTGCTCTCCCCTTGGCTCGTCGGATCGGTTACTTCTCGGTTGCCTTCGGCCCTAGTCGATGCTCCTCGCACACCAGTCTCTATCGTCATTTTACTTTTATACTTTATGCACATCCAGAGCAGTGCGGAGCACAGAGGTTTCAGGCCCAGGTCTCAAAGAGAGACCACCGACCTGATGATCCACCCGGTCCTACCCCAGCTGTCAAGTGGACAGGTACCGCGCAATTGTCATCCGTGTCCACTGACGACCTCAGCTCGAGCCCCGCCATCGTCAGACACAGAGTCCAGGTCGAAGTGGTCTTACGCAATCAGAGAGAACCCTCGTTACTTTTAGTCTATAATGGGACTCGTGATTTGTAACTGCGCTAATGCCTCCGCCGGTTGCCTGTCCGAGTCTTTAACTGAGGATAATCGCGCACTGGATGCTAAAAGATCATTCGAGATAAATGTTCCGCAAATGAGCGCGCCGGTGAACGCGTCCACGTTCCATTCGCCTCTGCGTCCCGGACGCGTTGCGCTGCGGCCACAGGGAAATTCGAATAAGTTTTGATTTATTCGAGACGCTTGTCACGGGAAAATTACCTTGGATCGTTCAGTTGCTGGAGGCCAGTTAACAGATTTACACTTGTGCTTTACACTGGCTGCAAATTTTGCGCAAGAGACTCCGATCTCAAGGCAGACGCATATCTATACCTGTATCGCACGTCTTTTTACACTTTCGTGTCTCGAAATCGCAATGGACAGAGCCAGTGTAAATTTTAATGCTTTCTTACTTATTTAGATTCTCATATGAAATTCTTTCTCGTCTTTCATATTCCGCTCGCTATAGCTGTGCAATGGACTGTTTCTGGGAAGGCATATTTATACATGTATATACACAGAGGGAAAGGATTCGCCTGGTTGCCCGGAGTATCGTTTTCAGGATGTATCCTTTTATTTGGCGTAATTTCTACGCGATCCAGAGGATACGATAGCGATTCCGCCTTGTTGACTCCTCCTTTAATTGCACTTGGCTTTTCATCGTTCAAATTGCCCACGCTGTCTACAGGGTGATACAGAGGGTCGAAGCGGTCGGATTTGACAGCTGTCACAGGGTGACCTTGGCTGATCTTTCTTCGTTAAGATTGAACCGGTGCGCCCGAATCGGACGGCCCTGTATATTTTGTTCCTTGGTAAAAGTAAGGCAACCAGGGGTACCGCACCCTCGGACCTGGTGCATGGTGTTTTCAGGGGGACGAAGGGCTGATCCCCGGTTGACCGATGCTCTCTCCCACGTAAGTGCATTATTTTCCAATATTCTACGGGCACCCCTGACCGATTCCTCTAGGATCACGCATCGTTGAATATCGAACTGGGGAAAAAGCTGTTCTCTCTACGGAGTCCTGAGTTCCTCCAGGTTCTCGACGTGGCTGCGGGCTAAACGGACCCTGGAGAGTTTATCATTTTGGGGCGAATTCCCCAATCAATTCAGAGACTGAATATCCTGCGATGCGTATTGGCTGTCATTAAGCCGATGGAAGGGAAGGCGGGAGCGAAAGAAAGATCTAAGGGAAACAAAGGGCATTCGCGTTATGGGAGGGAAAAGTGGGAAATTCGGTAAAACGATTCGGCCCAAATAACAATCGGGCTGGAAAATGGCTATGGAAAAACGCGTTTATATTTCACCGGCTTGCGAGAGCGAATTCCCTTTGTGACTGTGGGATGACAATTTCACGGCATTTAGTCGCGACAGGAGCAGTCCGGCCAAACGGGAAACAATGCAGGGCGTCGCGACGCGTTGCGGCGCTCGTTGCACCACGCGGCTCAGTTCGACAGGCTGTATACGTGTGCGTATCGCGTCGGACGCGAACCCGAGCAGATTCATATACTATTCTGCGTGGACTTTTTTTTCTCTGTTATTTATATCGGAAACAAAAGGGTTATTGCGGAAATTAAATAACGACTCGGTACTGGGGAAATTCTGGATTAAAAAGTCAAAAATTAAAGGTCGCGAGTCATGCCTCGGATGGTGGGAATTTATCGTTGAAATTACAAGCGGAGTTTCGGGAAACAAAAAAAAACAGTGAAAAACTGTCAAAATAAAATAGACGAATCTTCGTAACGATCTAGCGCCACATTGTTTTCTCGGGAGATGATAGAAAGAAAAAAAAAATTAAAAATCCCATAAACGACCTTGTCCCGTGTAATTAGACTGTCGTAAAGCGAAAAAGACTTCGTCGACTTATGGGGCATTCCCGGTAATTGAATTAATTGCGCATGCAAATGACGCGTAGGAGAAAATCTCGCGGGGGCAATTCTATTGTCTGATCTAGGATCCACTTAGGCCAAGTAATTGATAGATCCTTCGTAGTGGGAGGGATCGAGGAATGACAGGTTAGCCAACCGAGATACGGCGCTTCGCACGACCCTACTTCGCTGCCGTGTTATTAGTTAATTCTTACAATTACTCGTCCTCCCTGTAGTTATTCTATTACCGGAACTCCAGATTGCCGGCTGGTAACACGCCGCGGAGACAACGGGACCGGCTGGATTCGACTCATCGATCTATCATCTATCATCTGTCGTCTGACGTCCAGCCTAGCGAAGACCCAGGTGGCCGCGTGTCCACGTGACAGCCAGGGTGCATCGTGATCTACGGTGAATTCCATAGGTCGAAGAAGAAGAACAAGAAAAAAATCAGTGGTGCCAACCGATAGATTTATATGGCGTAATTGCAAGCTCTAAAGTTGCTCCTGGTCGTTTGCGCCGGACAGGAGATTCTTCAGTTAAGGGAAGCCGGTTCGAGACGTCCATTGATTTCTCAGGCATCGGCCATCACCCTTACGTAGATCGATGGCAACTTTATGATCTTTTAAAGGATCTTTCCTCAGATCCGTGGGAACGGATCTCAATCGTCGAATCACTTTGAAAGTTGTTCCTAACGCTGGACCTAAATTCAGCCTAGCGAACAGGTGCAGTTTCCAAACGGTAGCCAGAGTCACGCTTATCCGCCTTTAGCAGAATTTACATACGACGTTGCGGTCAGCGCCTGCGGCGATCGGACAGGCTTAAAAACCTACGAGGAGTAATTAAATAATAAACCGTAGCCGGTTCGTTATGCCGTAAATCATAGAGTAACCAAAGAGATAAGGACTGCTGGTAATAAAGTTAACGTGTATAATTGTGCACGCTCCGAAGTTATACGGGAAAAGGAATGACGTGGTGCCGACTGGAATATGCAGAGAAGCAGAGAGAAGAAGAAGACTTCGTAGGGATTCGTATCGATTCCCCAAGGATTTGCTTTGGATCAGGTGGAGGAAGCTAACTTTCCCATCGAGTCTTTACTCTACCCTCGGCAAAGTATCTTGTCCGCGAGATGGGAGCTGCTTGTGTCGATATCTTTCTTCTTTTTTTTCGTTTTCTTTCTTTCTTTCATTTTCTTACAGAGAATCTGAAAGAAGAATGTCCGGTAATAGAGGCAGTTCGCGGCAACAGGATTTCTATCCTGACGATAGGGCGAGGTTAAGCCGTGGTGATTTTTTTGCGGATGACCCAGGGGCGCCGGGAGACCTTGACAAGGCGATATCCGACGTTAAAGAGGATCCGCGGCGCCTGATGGGTCATGTCGAGCGGAGTGCCTAGGTGCACGCAAGAATGCATCAACTGCCTGTTAAAGATCCTGCCTGACTGATCGACGGATGTGGTCAGGATTTAATCGAGACGCGGAAAAATCTCTTCCGTGAGAAAGCAGGGCTCTTTGCTTATAAGTTATGTGTTTCTTGTGATATTTCTGGCTCCATCGTGCTCGGGTCTTTCTTGTTGGCTTCTGCCAAGAATAGGGAAAGGTGGGGTGGGAGGCGGCCCAGGCTCGGAAGGCGTGGGAGTGAAGCACGGAGAGGAGGTGGAAACTACCCTTAAAAGGAAAGAGAACAGGTTGCCAACTGGGACAGGTGTGGTGAATTTCGAAAGTTCCATTATGCCGGACTCTGTAAGAAGATGAGGAATTCATTCGGTAGATCGTGGGATCCCTTTGACGATCCTGCTTCATAATTCCCTTTTCGTTTTTTTTTTTTCTTTCTCATCTTTTTGGACAATGGCATAGCGCAGCTTATGCTCGGGTATTATGTTCGATTAAGCTTCCATCGAGTATCCCGACGCTGCTACCCCTGGCGCCATGTGGGTCGATTGGGCCCAATTCGGTGCTGTCATCGATTCCGCAAACTTCTTTTAACCCGGTTCCAACTGTTCCAACTGTCGGAACTGTACGTACTTGATGTTCCAGCAAATTGACTTTGCGCCTGGATGCACCGCGAAGAAAGGGGGTTCCCCCGTGTTTGACTCGCCAGGCGCATCCCTCGCTTCTAACATATCGAATTTTATCGCGGCAGAGATTCGATTAGGCAGCAGCTCGTCCGGCAGGCGATTCGAGTGATTTTATCCGAGGTCCCTCGCGAAAGTGACGCCTCCGCGATCTGCGCGGCTGCACTTTGCATTTCGCATGCCGTAGAAAATTACAGTTTACCTGTCGACGCCTCGGAGATATTCGGTCCCGATAAGGCCCAGCTAGAGGTGTATTCAATTTGACTCGCGACTGTCCAGCGCGACTCCGCTCCGTACCTTCTGCCTTTCATCCTGCTGAATTTTCGATTGGCCGCCCGCGGCCTCCGCCCGAGACGAATTCTTCCTCCCTGTGCGAGTAAGATGAAAAATCGAGGAAGGAACCGCCATCCGCAGGACCATTACGCACCGTCGACTCCCTTACAAGGCCCGCTGCTCTCCTTTAACCAGCTTTTTCAACTTTTGAATAAATTTCCATTGAGACCGGGGTAGGTCTCCGCATTCCAAGGAGGTTAGCGACGTGATGCTCGCACAAGTTGCATAATATATGCACCGCGCCCTTCACTCCCCCCCAACTGCAATGCGATTCCACAGATGATCAGGGTGGACTCTTCCGGATCCAAAGGAAGCATCCCAATCAATCGTCACACCCCCGATCGAACATCGCCCTCTGAGAACTTAACGCAAAATCATTAGAGACCCAAGAGCAAGCTCATAGCTTGAGACGCGAGAGTCCTTCCAGTGGAAACCCGTGCCTTCCCATCCTAGGCTAA
Organism: Calameuta idolon; assembly: GCA_030142285.1. Classification (NCBI taxonomy): domain Eukaryota; kingdom Metazoa; phylum Arthropoda; class Insecta; order Hymenoptera; family Cephidae; genus Calameuta; species Calameuta idolon. The sequence goes on along the minus strand of JARQSV010000524.1, from coordinate 371,556 downwards.
ACAAGCATCATCGGCCCGCGATAAAAAGGCTAATCTCGCGGTGACAGCCCCGTCGCCAAATGGAAACGCGGGGGGAACTGTTCCCCCCCTTAGGTGGGGGTTGCGTCACACTCGAGTCTCAGGTACAGCTGGATCAGTGAAGTAGGTTGGAAGAAGAGGAAAGAAAAGTCAAGGAAAGCAATGGAGGACGAGAGAAGACCAAGGGGACCGAAGACGCCGATGCTCCGTCGGCTGTTGGATGCATTGATTTTCGTTTACCCTCTCCTCGAGAATTCGTAACCCGCCTCGTTTCGCCTTACCACCCATCTCCTTAGCATCCTCTCTCGCTCTCGCCACCCACCCACCCACCCACCCACCGACCAACTCTTCATCCAACCACTGGTTCCTTTGCTCCACTCTCTCTCTCTCTCTCTCCTTCTCTCGATTTTCCTGCACCAGCTAGATCTGGCCTCTTGCTTTCTGGTCCCGTGCACCCCTCGAGGGATGTTTCGTTATTTAAACAGATTAGCGATACGGCAGGCTGGAGGGAGCGTCTTATGTGTTTCCGATGCGTGCTTCGCCTCGCTCCTTCGCTCACCAAAATTAATCCTCCTTCGAGTTTGCCTTACATTAAGGCAGCTTGCTCCGATGTTATTTCCTTTCTCTCTCCTTCTCCCTACTTTCCCCTTGACTCTCATCCTCGACTTGATTCTCCAGGATGGACCTTGCCAGGCGATGATTTTCCAATAGGTCCTTCGCTTTCCATGATACCCAACTAGGGTACCGATGGGATCAGCCATTATATCCACTGGAGTAGATATTTTTCAACGGTATTCAGAGAAGCAGTTCTGCAGCAGGATGATTGGTGCGACCGGCGTCCAGCAAGAGGCGTCCCAGCTGGGAGGAACCAGCTTCGTGCTCTCTAATAAAAACCTTTTAGGGTATAATCACCGTGTAATTCCGATCCGAGGACGAAATGATAGGTGTCATTGTGGTTAATGGGGTGTCTTTGGGGTTCGGCGGTAATATAGTCATTATGACTGATTATACTTGTTCAATGTATCGTAACGTATTTTCTTAACCCGACACCGATAACGAAAAATTCGAGAACTGACCTACGTCACCTTCGGCCGTCCACCCTTCGCTCGTGCATCCGCAAGCCAGGCGGGCGCCAGCCAATCCTTTTTTCATCGGGAACCGACCGGCCGGTATGACCTGGGAGTCGGGGTGGAACAGGACCGACTCCACCAAAACGAAAGCTCCGACGGAATCTATCGGACAATGCGATAACTTAACGGATCCTGTCGATTTTGGGGACGCGTGAGGTCGAGAAGCGCGATCGTAGGTGCTGATCTTTGGGGTCGCGTAAAATCAGCAAACGCAACTGGGTGCGCGAACGGGAGCGGTCGGTTACGGAAATGCGCGGGTAGGAACGGATCGAGAACGTAACGGAACGAGTCGGAAGTATCGAATCGAAATTCCTTCACCAATTAATAAATTGGGAGTACTCACCGGAGCTGGTGCAGCTGATTCGTGAAGGCCGAAAATCGCGTCCAGAGGGCACTCGGGTGGGCACTGCACTAGACCTTCGGAACACTCGCAGAAAATCCATCGAATTTCCTGGACATCGCGAGAACTAGACGAGCGAGAAATTTCTATAGCGTATCGAAACACAGCTAGAAAAAATATCAACAAATATCACGGGAGCGCGAGGCAGCTCGTGACACCTCGGTCGGTGTCCCGAGACAGACTGACTTTGACAATAGTCAAATTCGTGAACTAATCGTTCTGATTGGTCGAGATCCTTATAGCCGATAACTTTTCCTTTCCCTCGAGTCGTCCCTTTAAACCAAATCGAGAGCCTTCTTTAACGAATCGGTATGTAACTTCTGGAGATCCTCCAGGACATCGGCCGACAGCCGAGCACCACGTCCTTGACTCTGGTCAGGAGGCTCCTCCTCTGTCCTTAACCCTATAGAAACTGTATCTCACCCGGGCCTCTGCCGGGGTCCGTGAAGACGTCTCCGTCGGTTCCTCTCCTCTGCCGGGCAACTCGGCATTTCGTTCGAGTTTGAATTCTAATTGCGATCAGCCGGAAATGCCAGGATCTATTCACGATAGACAAATAGGCAAACGCTTGTCGTTCGCGCCCCAAGTAAGGAGCGCGTAGCTGGAGTTCTGGATGGGCCTAATCGACCTCTAATACAAATTCATGAACTCTTCGGCATTTTGCTCCCCATTAGAGGTAAGCGCAATCAAGATGGACCGATCGAGGCAAACCCTGCGAGGCAGGCAGCTCGGTGCTGTAAATCAAACTCAAAAATTCTTGGGCCCCGTCTGCCGTGGGTCTAGACGCGAAGTGTTGAGGCGGTCCTCGCTTGGCTTTTTGATGCGTAAGCTGTAATTACAGGTTGAACGATGGACCAGTCTCTATTGGGTCAGCCGGGTCCTGGTCGAGGAAGTTCGGATCGAAAGAGGAGGAAACGAGGAGGGAAGACGAATAAAATGGAAAATGAAATTTAGAGAAAAAACTCAAAAGTTATGACAGTCTTAACTCGATTCCTACCAACTGTGCGAATTAACCAGAAATTGATCAATCGAGGTTCACCGGTTTACGAAGATTCATCTTAATTTTACGGAGGACCTGGAATCCTTATTTTCTTTATAATTTACACAGAAAGATACGGATCGCCCGTGTCTTCTGGAACTCCCGGAATGTTTCAGAGTCCTGATCCTCATTTTCGTTGTTGTGACGAGACGCGTCATCCGCACGAGGATACGTCTCGTCCAGGGCGGACAATTTGATTACCGGTTTCATCGGCGCAAATCGAAGGAGGCACAAAGAGGAGGCTCCGATCTACGTGCCTCCTGATTTCCTCTATTCTTCCACTTATCCTTCGCGGAAGCCTCAATCAGCAAGGTGAATTTTCATCGCGTCGTCGCCACTTTTGACAACTCGACGTTGACTACAGAAGCGACAGGAGAAAAGCGCCGTATGGGAATCGCCCATGTTTTTCTCTAGCTGGAAAATTTCTGTGTTCTTTTTTCCTCTTCGGATCTCCCAAAGCTGCTGCCGGGAACCTAGCGAAAACGGTGAGTTTTGGTTTCTGGTCGCTGCTCCGCGGTTGACTCGTGACGCGCGCTCGTCTTGGGCTGGGAAAAGCGTTTAGCATAAATTACAGAGCGTAAGAGGGCTCTTGCTCCCAATAAAAATGCGTTGTTTTGTGCCGTCTGAAGGGCGCTTAACTCTCCTCATTAGTGGCGGTGACATCTTGACGAACGAAGAGGAAAAAAATAAGAATGAAAAATACATGGTTCTCCCGTGGGACATCGAAGTGACGCTTCAGACGGAGCGTCGGGGCGGAGTACGTTTTGTACTCGGGCGAGAGATTTCCTTCATCCTATTTCTTATTTAGGTTACATCTCATTTACGCGGAATTCTCATCGAAGCGTCACTGACTATTTTCCTTTCCCCTCTCGCCACTTCGACCAGCCAAATCCGCGAAGAGCGTAGACGCGTCTTCGGGGGTTGTTGCTAAGCTCGTTTCCATGGGACAGCATGCGCTCGGGGTGGTCGAGTATTGGAAACTCGTTTGCATCAATTAATTCCTCAATAACACGAGGTAATTGCATTTTCTGATTACAGGCCGCAGCGCTCGAGCAAGATGTAAACACGAGAGTGCAGGAGCACTCTGGTGCATCCAGATTCGCATAAAAATAAAAAAATCTAGTTTCGACGATTTCAGGTAAATTTTACAAAATTTATTATTTTTTTTTTACATAGAAACCAAAAGGTCGTCGTACGGTTCGTAGAGGTTGGTATTACCATTCTAATTAGAGGAATATCGCTAAATCGCGTCCCGTCCAAATTAGGCGCAGCTAATCGCCCCTCGAACGAGCGAGGGGTCCGAATGAACGAGAGGAAGAAAAAAGAGAGAAAAAAGAAAGAAAGAAGAGGAAGAAAAAGATAGTCACCCCGAGTCGATCTCTACTCGCTATAGTCGGGGCCAACGTAAAAAGTAAAAGCATGAAATTAGCCGTACTTTGGAGGAGAGTATTAGAGGAGGCCCCGCGGCGTGGCACCCTCTCTCTGCCAGTCATTTTATTCGATAATTATGTAAATGCCGGAATGATTGTCGAGCAATATGTCCTCCGAATAAAAATGGAGCGAGCAATTCGGTTATCTTTATGATTTGAGGGCGCGGTGGAAGTCCTGGAGTCTAAGGAAGGCCTTGGCTCTCTCTCTCTCTCTCTCTCTCTCGCTCCTTCCTCCTCCCTCGAAGTCAGGGTTCCCCGGTTCGCGGGATTCGGGGGTTTGGGGTTGCGGTTGGGGGCCGACGAAGTCAAGCCCTTCATTTGCATTGAAACGTTCATTTTTTTCTTACGCACAAATATGCTGACAGCGCGCCGAGTCGCGTTTTACATTTTTACATCCCGAAGGGGAAATACGTACTAACGTTGTTGGTATCGCTCCTTACCCACCACCACCACCGCCACCACCTCCACCACCACCACCGTCTCCATCAGCACCTCCAGCAACATCACCAAGCACTCCTCTAACCCTCCTAACCATCCTCCTGACCCTTCCTTACACTTGCTACCAGCATCCAGGGTCCATGTCGATCTGATCTACGGGATAACACGAATTAGAAACTCGTACTCCGCGATACAGAGAATCCGTCCATAAGAAAGCAGCGTAATCTTCGCCACGTAATAATTCTCAGTTCAATTAACTCTGCTGCTCTGGACTTAATGAAGACATTGTCTCGACAGCTGCCGACCTTCTAGCTCTTGCGATTTAATTAGAACGGCCAGCAGGGAGCGTCTGCTCTCCTTGACCAGAAGCTACGTGCCCGCGCACCTCCTGCACCTCCTGCACCTCCTGCACCTCCTGCACCTCCTGGCTCGTAAACGTAACTGCGCCAGAATACGTACGGACACGCATCTAGGTAGACGCGCGTATATCCTGCCGATCGACTCCTTCTGTCGTAACGTTATTTATTAAAACGTGCCCCGAAAGGGTGGAGTCTGCTTCGACCAATCGTCTGCGTCGCGTGCCTCGACTCGTTACTGCACTGCAAATTGATAAGAATGCATCACACACGTTGCACATGCGTCGTCGTCCGCCTTCTTTTTT
>JARQSV010000524.1:346575-363249 GCA_030142285.1 Calameuta idolon | reverse complement strand
GAGAGAGAGAGAGAGAGAGAGAGAGAGAGAGAGAGAGAGAGAGAGAGAGAGAGAGAGAGAGAGACAGAGAGAGAGAGGACCGATCAGCGAGACGCAGCAGTGTGGTCGAAGAAACAGAGGCAGAGAAATGAGGAGAGATGAAGAAACAGAATGCGGAGCAAGACGGAAGGGTGAAATCGGGAGGAAGGGAAGGGCGGGAGGGAGCCGAACCCTTCGGGGAGAAGTCGAGTCATCTCGGGCCTTACGCTTGGCTCCTCAGGTTGGCTCTTTGAGGAGGAGCCGCCTTCAGACTTTTTATCGAACTGTCGCTTATGATTGAAAAAGACTACATTAATAGTCCCAGGGACTTTGTTTGCTGTACCAATATTCCTCCGGGAGAGACTTCATCTTCCGCTCTGTCTCGTCCTTTTGTTCGAGGCGACATTGCACTTTTGGTAGGATTGGTAGGTGTGGCAGTCGGCAGTCAGGGTTGGCTGCAGGCCACGGCAACGATTACCAGATCAGAAAACTTTCAACCCTAAAACCTGACAATGAGTCTCTCTCTCTCTCTCTCTCTCTCTCTTGAAAATTGGTAAATAAGTTTTCCAGCAGCCGACGACCTGGGCGCGGGGGTTTCAATCAACCACTCGTTACAGCTACTGGGATAAGATCCGTCCTCCCTTCGGTACGGGGGGGGCAGGGGGCAGGGGGGGGTAGAGAAACGATTATTCGCGGTATCGTGGCCAGACGCCATATTGAAATCGCGCTATAGTTTTTGCTCGTGGGAAGTTTCGAAGCCACCAAGTTTCCGACGTAGCGCTTCGTACAAGTTCGCGAATCTGCTTGCCGCTGTACTTGCTGCCGCGTTCGCCGTCCGTTGCAAGAAATTCACCCGGGCAACTCGGCAACTCGAGTTTCTAATTAAAGATTCAAATTTATTTTCGCCGGTAAGAAGCTTCCCGCGAGACACTCGGTGGGAGCCGTTAACTCTGGAAGAAGGGCTGGCCGGGTGTCACCCTTATCGGGGATGTCAAGGATGACAGTGGGGGGAGGTACCTGGACAGGCGCAACTTTCTTCGAAAGAGATACATGTATATCGTCTAGAAGAATAGCAACGGGAGGAACAAGGAGATCCAGTCACAGCACTATATGTATAACTATAGCGAACAGTCGGTGCTTATATCGTGGCCGATTACGGGACGCACCTTGAAGAGGAGATTTGACCTGGTCCCTCTCGGCAGCCTGATGTTGTCGCGTCTTTCTTTCCTGCTCCAGCTCCTGGGCCAGCGAGTCTGCGACATAAGAGAATTGGAAATTCGCGGGTTTTTACGAGTCACCCGGTGTAGAGACAAGGAGAGGGATAATTATGGGGCGAGTGTCAAGCAGCTGGTGGAGGGGGAGGCTGGGGGCTGAGGGAGATTCTGGAGAATTCGAAGATGGTCTATATCTGTAGGCACGCAGACGGTTCACGGGCCCCTCGGGTTCTCTCACCTATGGGACCAGAGACTCATCGGCTCGTGAAAACACGATGAAACAAAGCAGTAATTAGTGGAAAGCTCGACTCGACTCGTTCCCCCGTTTACGGAGTCTCCGCCGCGAGCATCGCCTCACGAGAAGCCAAAGAGGCGCGAGGGGAACGAAGGGACGAAGGGACGAAGGGGGGCGAGGAACGAGGGATAACGGGCAAAGGCAGGCGTGAACACGGGGCGAGGTGGTTTGCTCACTGAATTCCAACGGATTAGGGTGAAAACTGGAAAATGTCCCTTTAATGATATTACGTCGAATTAACCGAGCGCCGGCATCTCGCATACTTGGCTGACCAGTGTATTACCGGGCTGCCTGTCCCTTTCTCTTTTTTCGCTCTCTGTACTTTCACGGGCTTTGAATGTTCAGATTTTGGAAATATTAGCGTGGCAGGAGACGAGGAAAGAATTTTCAAAATTTTGTATACTTTAATACGAAAGCTATGGAAATTTGGCTGTTTCGGTGAAGACGATCGGCTGGCGTCGAATGACGGACCCGATTCGACGAGTGTAACAGGGCGGTATCCGTGTCTCTCCGTGTACCTTTCTCTTTAGCTATACAACCGTAGTCCCTTCAAAGAGCAATGGTAAAATCGAATTGCGAGCCCATTAAGCTCCGGTTAACTAGCGTGGCGCGCGGAGAAACGGCGTGGAGCTAGCGGGACTAGACGAGGCCGCGGGACAGGACCGAGATTCCATTATGCTTTGAGTAACAATAGCTGAGGGCTGTTTCGTGCTCTCCGGTGCCTTCGTGGGTGTGAATTGTGCGTGCGACGCGTAAGTGGGTGGGCGCCTTTAGGTCGGCGCGACGCGTAAGCCCTGCTGCAATGTTTGTGTTTCACTGAGCCAAATTACCTCTGGCGCGCGCGCCCTTATCCGCAGCGCCGGCTGTGTTCTGTCCCTTTGATATCCAAATGACAATTTAACTGCTCGTGATAAAGGGTTGGCGGGGTCGTCGAGGGCCGGAGCCGGCAACGCGGGAATCTCGGGAAGGGACGAATCTCCTGCCTATTAAGAGGAAAGGCGTTTACGCGTGTATGGCTATCAGTCGCCAAAGAAAAGGGACGCTTTCCCAGAAGTGAGAATCCTTATCAAGGTCCTGGGGATGGGCCGAGGAAGATTTAACCCTCTTGCGGTTCCACCTCGCAGTGCTCAATAGTATTTGCCCCGAGTACACTCTTGGCTCGAGATAGGCCTACTTTGAGATTTCGCGCACCAACCCTTTTCGCACGAGCCTTTACGTCCACGAATGCCTCCATCGCGGGTAGGTAATTTCGGCGAAAAATTCGAGCGAATAAGCCAATCGAAAAAGGGACGACTAATAGTTTCGCTACCCGTCTTTACACCCTGACAAATCGTCTGGACAATGGAAACAATTTCAGAGCGGCTCAAACAAGACCGAGACCTAAACGGTTGGTATTGTGGCGGGGGCATTGAGGCCCAATTTTTTCGGGGCCTGACTGAGAGCCCGGGGGCCTTCTATGACGATGCGTTTATCCGTAATTAACTCCGACAATGCGTCGGCCAGGAGATACAGATAGATGGAGAGAGGGAGAGAGAGAGAGAGAGAAGGCGTCTCTGACTCGGAAGACAGAGACGACCTCATAGAGAAGAGTCGAGATCAGGATTCTCTCAACATCGAGAAACCGAGATGAACACAGAGAAAATAAACCTTCCGTATGAGGAAGAATGAGAAACAAAAGAGAAGATGACTGCCAGGTCGAGATGAGAGTCTCGAGGGCGTCTCGATGCCTAGAAAAATTGTCGTATTGTTGGACGAGCTATGGCGCCGAGGTCGTCGAGCTATCGTCTCTCGCAATAGCTCACGTCTCCCATCGAGCCATCCATGTACCTACATGGACCCGAGTACACAGGCAATTTGTATTAGTTACGATATTCAACGCGGCCTGCTAAGGAGGATTCTTGATGGAATCGATCCGTTACCGATCCTGTGGGTCATATCGATTTTAGTCCTTTGACCTTCTCGGTCTCGGCCTGATCCGCTGTGGCCACTCGGGAAGATCGAGATGGGAGCTTCGTTACGCCGTGAAATTTTCAAATCTTTATTTATTAAGTGATCCCTCCCCCCACTCCCCACTCCCACCCACTCTATTCCCGATATCGGATAATCGAGTGGAGGCCCTTCAAAAAGGGGTGTGCGGATTCTTTTTGCGCGAACGGAGAAAAAGGCAATTTAAGTATCATATCGGAGAGCAGTAATTGCTTGAATGCTGCTCGCTCGGAGAAGATGAGAGGGAGGAGAGGGAGGAGCAGAATACTCGATGAGAGGAGGAGGCAGAGGACGAAGCAATGATGAAGAAAGGAAGCCGAAGACGCTCAAGGACGAAGGTGCCCGAAGGGAGGGACGCGAGCGGAGCGGCTGTGGATGCGGAGCTGGATCGCAGGAGGCAGCTAGATGCTAGAGGGTTGATTCCGTATAGCCTGCGTTTTTAATACTCTGATCTTTATGTAAAACAGGGAGACGGCGTGCCAGGGGGAGGGGGCGTCGCGACGCGCGCGCCGCTCTCGAGCGTCAAGCCGAGCGTGAAATTGTATGAATCAAGAAGGCACGGGAGACACAAAAAGCCAAAAAAAAAAAATGCCCCGCGTGCCCTCTCGCTTTCGAATCGCTTTTATAATTTCAAATTTCCGCAGGCGGGAATTATATCTTGCCGCGTTCTCTTCTCTTTTCTCTTTTTCTTTTTTTTTATACGTTTTTACCGTTTCATCCCTCTATGCTTTTTCCTACCCTTGTTTCACGTCTCCCTCGGATATTCTCGAGTAAACGGGCTTCGCCAAATCGACTGGCAGCGCAGCTTCACCTTTGGGGGAGCTTCACCTTTTATCTTCTACTTAAGACACACGCTGCACGCGATTTCGCAAAGATACAATGTCAAATTTATCTTTGTGCTATGAGCTTCTTACAAAGGAAAAAAGAAAAAAGAAAAGAACTTAGCCAAACGGCCTTTGCGGAATATCCGTGTCTCGGCGGTGGGTGGCGAAACCGAAGGAACTTTTATGAAAATAAGCCAGCAGATGCGGCCCGCTTTAATAATACATCTCGCGAAGTAGAAACGCGAGTATAGGGTAGCTTTGCAAGAAGCGACAGAAAGAGTGGGGAGGGGGGAGGGGGGGGGGTGAGCCACGAATGTTGCTGCTCTTTCTTTTTAATTTTAAGTTTCGCGGCTCGACGCATCAAACACGAAATACGAGTCGTCGGTAACGGCGCACACGAGGGCACTGCGTGTTGCACATAAATATATGTATATTGCTGATTTATTTTATACAACAAAAAAATTTCTTCCCAACCTCAACCAAGGAAATCAGCAACCTCGGAACATCCCCCGGGCACTCGCGCGAAATCATAAGCAGAGAGTGAATCTTCCCATATGCATATGGACGTACTTCCGTCCTCAGGTTCAGGGAGAAGAAACTGGATAACGGTTAATGCACGTGGTAACACGACGAGAAATATTCCCCTGTGTGGAATCGGCGCTAGGAAGAATAGATGACGTTGCTTGTGAAACAACCCTAATATTCCTAACTCGAAACGACGACGCACACGTTGCTGCTACCCCCCTTGGACCGTCTATATAAACCAGCAGCCCCTGACTCCTGTCTTTTTTTTTTTTCTTCGGCATTCAACCTTTCTCCGTTTCCTTCGTTTTCTCGAATCTTCCTCCTGCTCCCCCCCCCCCCCCCCCCCCCCCCCCCTGTATGTTCCGGGTGCGAACGCGTTACGCTTTATCACGGCAGCTCCGGTTATTGTCTTGCGCGTAATAACACAGGCTGTAACGCTGTAGCACCTACATGCTATCGCATCGCTGAGCTGTTGGGCGACCTGGAGCTTCGGATCAGCAAGAGACGTCGGAGTCGGGCTGCGAGAACCTCAGGTTGAAAATGTCGATCGGCTCGGCCGATGTCGAAATGGCTGACGGCTGGTCGGGATGCCTACCGTTAATCCATTGCCAAGGTTTATTCTCTGACGTGGGAGTTCAGGGCCGCAGCGATGCAAATAACCCCATCCCTCTTCTGACACCTCGGCGCGGCAGGGTAATCATTTCAATTCCGAAGAATTTTCAAAGGCTCCGCCCATCAAATATTAAGTCCGCCCGGCGATTTAGAGTGATTGCGGTCGCGAGGTGCCGAGGAAAGACGCAGCGCAAAGTCGGGGGACGCAGCAGGAGCAGCGCGACTGCAGATTGTTCCGTGGGTACGAGACGTCCGGTGGTGCCCTGGGTATTTGCTCCGTGGGTACGTCGCTAGAGTTTCTGGAGGTGGTGGCTCGAGAGACGCCGAGCGAGGAGGAAGCTGGAAGAGGATCTCGGTGTGCGTCGGAGGTTGGTACGTGCACGTATGCCCAGCGAGGGAGAAACAGTGAACGGGGAGGAGGTGGAGGTGGAGGAGGTTATGGTTGCTGCGAAATTATTGCATATAGTCTGAATATTAAAGCGCGCCGGAGTGCCGCGTCGTTCGGGGTTGAACGTGTGGATGTTGATGTTGATGCGAACGTGGAGGAATCGGGCGCGCGCGCGCGCAAGAGAGAGAGAGAGAGAGAGAGAGGACAGGTAACGCCACCGAGAGCCGCGACGGCCGCCGGGGAAATTACGGCTCCTTCCTTACTTGCGAGATGTGCATAAACTCTGCATTACACCAGGGGACTCTCAACTTGCTTTCTTGGGTTTGCCCAAGAAGAAGACGGCGCCTGGAGCTCACTGTACCAGTAGCCGATTGAGAGTCACTGCTCGTATAGAATGCATGACTCGAAGACACAGCGACCCCGGGGTCCCCTCAGTGGCGTAAGTACCCACCTCAGACGACGCTCATCCCCCGGGTGGCCTCTGAGCGGCAGCAGCAACAGCCTCCCTTTCCCCCCCGGTTTCCCAGCTCATCCTATACCCTCCGCGCCCTTTCGCTACTACAGCCACCTTCTGCACCCTTCTCTTACTCTAAATCTCCGTTGTTTATTGCAAATGGATTCCGCATCATGATGCCCGGGTGGCTCGACGACCCTATTCAAATGCGTGTTGCCCGCCCATCCCGTTTACAGGGTTGTTATTGCGCGGGGCTGATTGCCCCCGCGAAATCTTCCGAATAATTTATTTTCTGCGATGAACGACTACGTCGACGCTGCAACTGCGGTCACGGACGACGTCATCATCGCCCCGGTCGATCTCGCTCGGGCTCGAAATCGCTTGGCGGCTCTCGCGGATTTCTCGTATAATCGGGGGGATCAGTCAAGTCGCTCGGAAGATGAGAAAAATTGAGCAGCTCTCGCAGCCTACGTGAATTACGCGCGTATTAGAAATAATGCGGTTCGGCTATTAGCGCTCTCGGCCGTGTTTCCGAATGTCCAGTCGAGTAGCGCTTTACTCTGTTATTTCTTCACCCTCTCTCTCTCTCTCTCTTTCTCTTTTCTACTTGGCTCTATCCTGGACCAGCACTGACCTTGGTAGCTCTGCCAAAATGCAGATGCTTGCCCGAGGTCCAGTCCCGTGTATCCCCATGCGTGTTTCTCCGGAGATGATTGACTTTCCCGATACTGCTGGCTCTGTTGCTGTTGCTGAAGGGGTTGTGGGGTCTGTTGCTGCTGGGAGGGTTGCTGCTGCGTCTGCGAATGCACTGGACTCTCCTCGGGTGGTTCCGTGCTCGTGCGTGCTTCCGCCGTCACGTTTTCTGCAAGCAAAATCAAGGACTCGTTATCGCACTGCACGAGTAACAAGCGCGATACGCGCGTTCGCATTCCTCGAGGGTTCCTCGGGCAAATTTAATTCTGCGATCCACCCGCGGACTTTCTACCTACGCCTATATCTGGCGCCGTCGAACGAGGGTGAGCCCTGGCCTCCCGTTTCGTTTGATTTGAAATTAATATCGCGACTCCCTGCCACTGACAGGGTTAATCAGCCGGCGAAAACGGCAAGGTTCTACGAAACGTTATATATCGGAATAAGAGATTTCACTTAAAGGGTTTCGTGTTTGAGTTTGGTAGTGACAGGGAGGGAGGCTGAGAGGCCGAGAGATTTGGCTCGAATGGGGTTGAGACAAGAAGCAAGACGCGTAGCGCCGTTCCAAGAGGAGGGATGGCGCTGAAGGAAGCGACGGTGGTTGCTTGCCAGGGGGAGGGATGGGATTGGCCCGCTGTCGGCTGGCTAAGTAAGGAATCGTATTCTGCCGGGTGTCAGTCTGTTTGCTCTGTCTGACGAATTAATTAATTTCTCCTTGGAGATTAGCCGAATTGGCCTCGAGGCCTGGATACTCTTCGCGGTTCCGTTTGGACTATTTTAAAAGAATTTTTTTTCAACGTCCTCAAACTACTGCGATCCACTTCGGAAAGCGATAAGACCCGTTGTTGGCTTCGTTCTCTTACCTGTGATCGCCCTGACTTGTTCGGACGAGGCGCCTGTGGCCTTGAGTGCATCCTCCAGCTGATTGCGCCTCTTGATCTCCAGGTCCAATTGATCCTGAAGACGCTTCCTCGCCCGACGCTCCTTCTTCAGTCGCTTCTGATACGCCACTGCAACAAAACAAGAAGAGGAACGGCGTTAGGATACGGCGCGATGATCTCTGCGGGACGGACGCGTGCCAGGAGGATCGTTAGGACGAACCCTGTGTCCCCAGGTGGTGGAACCCTGTCGAGGATCCAACCAGGCTTCGAATTATCTCCGCGTATCATTCGACCGCAGGGGGTTCCAGGGGTCTCAGTGCAGGGGGCCTTAGAAGTCGCGCTTAGCCTCCAGGCAGGGGTCTGATAGTTCAGTGGCTACCGGCTACGATCCAATTCTCACCTGTCTCTTCAGCCTTGCCTTTTACCTTTCAATTCTTTTTCCCCAACTACCCTCCTCCTTCCCTCTTGACCTCCAACCGATGATCGATCGCGACCTCGCGCCGTCTTCGGGGATTCTGTCAAAGCGGAGGACGTCGCCTTGGACGCGGTGACGAGTGCGGGAATAAAGGAAGTCAGAAAAGAAACTTCGAGAAGGAAATAATGAATGAAAGAAGTAAGCGAGCGAGGGCGTCGCATTGTCCGTCGTTTCGCCTCAGTTTAACCTCAAAGCCGTGTCGAGATCGCGCTACATAAAGTAGATGCACCGTGCATGTAGAGAATGAAGTCGAGAAGAGAAATACGGCGAGAGAGAGAGAGAGAGAGAGAGAAAGATGACCAGAGGGGATTGGGCCGGAGCGGGGCGGAGGTGGTGGAGGAGGGGGGGGTGGTCTGGGGAGGATAAATAAGTGTGCGTACGGGTGAACATTCTCATGCACAGCGATCGGTTCGATTGGCCGTCCCCGACGCGGCCCCTTTGAGCTGCTCTCCTTCTGCTCGCTTTAATTATTTTCCGTCATTGTGAACCGGCGCGTCCGGCCATTGTGTCCTGTGCGTTTGCCAGAGTATTTTTGATGCCACGGCGCGGCCACGCCACGTCGACTGGATGAGCCGGTGCCGAAGCGCGCTTTGTTGTCCAGATGGAGGATCCCTTTTATCCCTTTTGATCGTTACCCCTCTTCCGTCCCCCCGGGTGCCATCCCTGGTCCAATCCGTGGCACCAGGTTCGAACCGCGAAACAGAGCGAAATCTCAAGGCGCAGTCGGAGGGAGCAATACGTCATCCTCCGTACGGTTTTCTTGCGCGTTGGCAACAGTAAGTCCCCGCGCGTTGGGCCCTTTCGACATGCAGAGAAGACGAGGAGTCCCAACAAAAAAGTTCCTTCGTCACGAACGTGACTGACGAGAGGACGAGGAGCGCGTCTCGTTCCGCAGCTTCGGCTATCATCCTGATTCTTGCTGGACCATCATCCTGATGGCTGTGGCCACTGGATATTCCCCTGCACAAAGGAGTCGCAGACTCCGAGTGATCCCGCGTCCTCCCGAACCACTCGAATGAATTTGTCTCCCGACCTGGACCACTAGGTATGCTCGCTATCGAGGCTGCTCGAGGAAAGAGTCAGGAGCGCGGCCTGATTCCCCTTTTGTTCGGGGCCGAGGGAAGCGATCGGATTCGCGAAGCGTCCCGACGCCGACGCGTACGGCCTTGACATCGCGGAGGTCCTTTCCCTGAAGAGTGGCGAGAGGAAGCGGTAGCGGCGTGCACGTATGGTTTAAGATTACTTTCTCTGACAGGAGATGGTAGCCAGGCGTAGGTGCTGCGTCGCCGTGGGCGTCTTGCGCTTACGACGCTACTCGCCGGAATAGCGTCGGGTCTCTACCGCGAGACTATCGCTAGCCGAGACAGCAGTAAAGGTGGCAAGAGCATCGGCTATAGGCGCCTGTCGTGCTGCTCTAAGGATCCTAGAATCCGAACACGTGCTATGCGATAGCCTTAAGGATTATGGGTAATATTTGCCCTGGCTGATCGGTAGGTTCAGCGACACTTCAATGTTACTGCAAAAGGATGGGTTAATGCACTGAGCGCTCCGATTGACTCGAACTGACCGAGAGGATCGTTGAGAACCCCTGGTTTGTGATTGATTCCCGGCAGACAAGGCGCAGACAACCCTTTGGCTCTCCTCGCCATTCTATCTCTCACTGTCTCGTCGTTTCGCCGTCCGTGGCCCTTCTTTGGGTTCTCTCTTGCGTTCTCTCTCTCTCTCTCTCTCTCCCTCTCTCTCTCTCGCCGCACGGAATAATACTCAAAGATCTTTCCGCCGCCCTCCGAGCAGGTCCCTTCGCGGGAGCGGTGGACGAGGGGGGGAGGGAATCCGTGGAGGCAGAGGAAGACCGGGGGTAGAGGGACCGTGAGCGCAGCATTATGATGCAAAGATGGCGCGGTGGCGGCACCCTAGAATTAGCCTGAGCACTCGCCATTGGCCGTCCGGCAAACCACTCCTTCGGTAACAACCGACTGCATACGTTGCATACTAAGGATGCACGCGAACCGGCAAAGAATTGCCCGTCCTTTCCCTTCGTGCGTCGAGACTCCTGAGTGAGCCCTCTCGCTCCTCCAGCATGTCCGCCGCGACGCCGCGTCGTCCATGACTGGACCTCCCGTCGTCCACGACTTCCCGAACTTCCACGTCCGGACTCCCTCTGGACTCTCCCGGCCCCGTTGCCCCCCCTCGCCTCTCCGGCTAGGACCTACCGCAACGGCTACCTACGACTAGGCTCCTCTATACCCCCAAGAAGACGGAGGAGCGGAGTCCGAACGGAAACTGTTTCTCCATGATCACCGCTGTGGACTCGGCCGAGTCTCTCGCAGGCCAATCGAGAGAGGCCGGAACGCGGACGACCGTAAGAGGAGACTTTATGCCGCGGATGATTTGCGAGCAGGAGATGCTCGATTACTTTTAGTTAGCAGAGACTATGGCTCTTGCATCAGGGTCAATAATTCCTCCGGATGGAACGAGCTCCCTCTTTCTTTCCTTCGTCCTTTATTCTTTTTTATTTCTCCTCTACCTCCAGATCGCTCCCGCCCCTCTGTGCCTCGAGTCCCTCCTCTCGCTCTCCTCTCTTTCGTCGTGTCTCTTCAACTTTTTCTACCTTCTCACTGGGATGTAACTGAGGCGCAGCCGTTAAAGTTGCGCCAAGCAAAACACAAGACACCGTCGGGTCTACAGCGCGCAGAGTGATTACAGCCCAGTACCGATCGTCGAACGATTTTTCTCAGCATCCTCGGGGACCAAGAACAGGATGATGACTGGGACGAGTATGCGACCCCTTTGAACTTGCAGGATCAATTATAAAGAGAATCCGCAAGAGTTATCGTTCGCTCAATGAATCCCCTCTTTCAGATCCTCGTTCCAGTCGATGATCTCAGGCGGACCCGATGCTAGATCGAAGATAGACCAAGTGACGATCGTACTCGGAGGGGTCCGAGGGATGACCTGGACCTGGAGAATGGAGGTCCAGGAAGGGTGGTCCATTAGATAATGCAGTCAACGGAGAGCAGCCTCTCATCAGGCACGTCAAAACACATCAGCTACCGCTGTGCGCTCACTCAGAAATCCCGGCGACCCGCGACCCGCTGTCGCTCTCCACACGCTGGACCCTGGACGCTGGACGTCGGGACTCCCCACGTCGTTCTCCTCCTCGTTCTAGAGATCGCAGATAGACTCTCCCTCACGAATCGATCATTCGATGACTGATCCGTCATTTCCATTCCGATTATCAAGTACACCCAGTATATGCATATTTATCTCCCTATCCCACACGTCGATCGACTTTCAATCCCGTCGATTTCCACAGACGCGACGAACACTGCAGTACCGCTCGTTCGCCGTCGTGACGTCGCGTCGCTATCGTTAAGAGACTTTATGATTTGACGCATCTCACTTTAAACTGCTCTACTCGTGGATCGTCCGCAAGAGGTATGTAAAGAGGAGCAGAGGCACGTTGCAGCAGTCACGACACGCAGGACCCCTACGCTACCCACGGTGGCCCTGGAATGACTGGAGGATAACCCTATCTCTCAACGCGTTGTCTTGCAAACAATCAAAAGCCAGTAGCAACATGGCCGAATCTAATCAGGCCTGTACAAACTAATATAAGCGGTTGTACACAGCATGTCTTACGCCAGCGGCGACTGTATTTAATACGCGAAGCTCCGGCCCCGAGTACGGGAATAGCAATATGATTTACATTTTGTGGTTATATTGACCATTCCCGCCACCTGCACCAACCGCCCCGACGCCCGAGGCGGTGCTAAGAATGACCGGGTTCTTCGGGAAAATTAATATCGGGCCTGGGAGTCCCACCCCCGGGCACCCCCGGGCACCCCCGGGCACCTCTGGGCACCTCTGGGCACCTCTGGGCACCGGGTTCGTTAAACGCTCGAAGACTCTCGTCTACCCGACTCCATAGACACACTTACATTCCTCATACTTTTCTAGCGGGTGTCCATTTCGAATGATCCGAAGTGTGGATCAGCAGTTTCATCTGCTCTGGATCGTATCTTGGGCTTGGGGCTCGGAGACCCGTAGCCCACGACGAGTCCTTTAACTGGGCGCAACCCTCTCTTTGGCACAATTGGGGTTCTTAGGCACCCACTGGAGAACCTGTTCCGCGTTGTTCTGCCCGGGAACAGCATCTGTGGCTCTACGGCCCGATATCCATACAAAGCCGTCTGCTGAATAATATTACACTTAACCCGTACCACTGGGATGATTATAGTTCGAGCAACGTCGATAGTAGTTAGAGCGTGCATCCTGCGGAATGCTAATTCCGGCGTGTGTCTCGCAGGCCGTTCGACTGTCCGAAAAAGGGTGTTAAAAAGGGATGAGAGTAGGAAGAAGCAGATGAGGAGGATGAAATTTAAGGGGAGGAAAGAAAAAAAAGTTAAGGACAAGAAATTTCTAGGTTATCTCTCACTCGTCCCTCCTTTCCTTCCCGTTCAAATATCAATTTCGCAGTGACAACTTTTCGCCCTTCTCTCTCCCCTCTTTTTTCCCTGGCCATATGGAAATGGAGATCGGTCATCGGAATCCAGTTTGCCAGTAGAAACATCCCGAGAGGGTCAGCCTTATCCGCTTCCCAGCCTTAGAACCGTTTCATCCCTTACCAGCAAAAAAAAAGCATCCCTCATAACCCCACGCACAGCCTCCAAGCATGCTTTCAATATAAACTCAAAAGCTTCTCGCTTTTACATATTATTCTTACATCCATCTTCCGCTCGAGTCGCAATGGGATATGGATTCAAAGGAATTTCATCCCTTCTGGGCTTCTCGGAGTCAGCCAATCGTCCAGCTAAATCGTATATCGGATCGATCCTCCACTTTCTTCGTTTTTACATTTTTCCACCCTACTTTCGAAGGCGCGAGAGGTTCGGCCGATTTTACCAATTTTACAAAGCGACCCGACCAAGAACAAAGAGAACGTCGCGATAAGGAATCCACGTGGACAGCGGAGATAAGAACTGCAGCCAAAGGATCTGTGTGGTCTCCGACACAAGACGTGGACTTATTCTCAAGCAGATTTGCAGTGCTTGAGTTACGCGAGTAAAGTAATATGAAAATATTTACCCCCTGAATGACCGTGGGTCATTCGAGACCAGGATCTTATTACGCAGCGTGGAACGTAATATCCGAACCTACCGAATCCAGGGATTCAGTTTCTTAATGGCGTGAGAGATCGCACGAGTGTCTTATCCGTTTCGGATGAGATTCGGCGATCGATTGGGCCCCGACCGAAGTCAGTTTCAAATGAAAGAAAAATGGCCAACTAGCGGATCTACGGTCGGCCAAGGGTAGCAGTGTTCGTAGAGGTACAGACCGCGTGGCACTTTCTCCGATGGTGAAAGGAGAAGGGAGAAAGTGGAGGGGGGTGGTGGTGAAAGCAATGGGATCGGTATCTTTACCGCGTTCCTTTATCGGCAAAAGGCAGCAGCAGTTTTCGGGGCTACAGCCTGTATAGGACGCGTGTTTTATTGCCCGAAAACCGACAGATATCAGGATTATGTGGCCCGTCAACGGCGCGAGTACCAACCCTTGGCAATCGAAGGGGATGCCAACCTTCGGAATTTCTGTATCTTCTAGCTACTTTTTGGGCTGCTAACATCAGCAGCATCCACGTCACGCGCTGTGTCCTGCCGGAGCATCCGCGTGTATTCTCATCTCTGGATCTTCTGGATTCTGTCTAGGTTCGATGAGTTCTTTTTTTTTTTTTTTTTTTCATTTCTTCCGAGGACGATATCGGTGGTTAACGTCTATTATCCACCCCCAAGAGTTCTCCGTAAGTAGGACGGCCCTAAAACGTCCTCCTAACCCTTCTTCGAGCGTCTCGGTTCCTCGACTTCTTTTTTTTCGGCTCGTGCAACGGAGGCCATTTAAAAAAATAACCCGACATTAGAAGCCGCTTATTTTATTTTATCTGTCTGCCCACGATTACGACGATAACCATCTAGCTCGGGGTTTTTCGGACTTTGCAGAGTCCTCGCGCCTCCAACCACCGACCGTCGAGAACCAACCAGAGACCAGCAACCAGAAACCAGCAACCAACACCATCACCATTATCAGCACATACTACTCGGGTCTGGCAAGAAACGCGATTCATTTTATTCGTTTAAACCTCCTCGCTTCCCTCCTCCTCGACCTTCCCGTCTAACCTCCGAAGTAACGTCCCAGATTCCGGTTACGGCCAATAAAGGTTACGGTCCCAGGTTCCTGTCCAAATTGGCATTTTACGTTCGATTTCATAGGGACGCCTGTGCAGACGCACAGCGATGCGATCCTCGTGCTTCGTTCCTTTCGTTTCTCCTATATCTCATAGTTCTCGATCGACCTCACCAAGATCTCCCTATTCCGGGTCCATGGTCGAAAGCGACTAGGACAAGGCAAGTGCGACGCGCGGGTTCCGTGGAAATTATTAGGAGGCCGTTGAACCGCCGATACGTTTAAAACGCGAAGCACACATAGATTATCGGCGCGGAGCACCGATAGCGATATAATGTTTATTCAACTAAAAGCCAGCTTTTTTCACTCAGAGTTCTGTGCCCCCTCCGCACCTCAGCCGCGGACTGGGGTGAGACTAGCTACCCCATGACATTCTTTTCCCCCTCGGGCTTACACGACCATCCTGCACCCCGTAGAGTTTTAGTGTTTTTCTTTTTTTTTTTCATCCCCTCCACCCTGACACGATATTCCAGCAATCGAAGGAACCTAGTGAATTTTTCTGATAGGGAACAATACGTTTCCATGTGATATTTCATTTTTCTGGCTGTCATCACCCTAAAAAAAGGACGTTACAGGGTGCTACGGTATGCGTACACATGTGTGCTCGTCGAGGACGCACCGCGGGGTAGGTGGGGTAGGTGGGGCAGAGGGTGAAGAAGGGAAACCGGAGACCCCGTGGAGCATCGACAGGGAGTGTTTTAGCTTATCACGTTTATGCGTTTAATACCTCCTGTAGGGTCCGTCCCCTGGGACACATACGAGCGCTTAATGGTGATTTTTTGTCACTATATGAGCATTTTCACTTCGTGCCGATAGGACGCCTCGCGTCGTCTCGATAGGTCAAAGGGCGACACGTATCACCCCGTGAATTACGAATTTCTTTGACTCTCTACCTTCTTTCCTCCTTCGTCCAAGTTTTCGCGTTCCGTATATCCCGTTCGTGTGTCGACCGACGTCGTCAGGCTGGCCCGAAGAGACGCGTGAAGGGACTCATAATAGGATCTGCCAAGAGGGTGCGCGTCGCACTTCGAGACGATTCCGAGGAGCATCCGCGACAGGGCTTGTTTTCCCAGGGGGCGCTGGTTCTATCCAGCAGGGCGCACCGATTACAGCGCAAAGCGAGGAGTTGGCGAAATTGAACGACTCGCGGAGGATCCCAGTTACCAGTCCGTTACCTGGCGTCCCGACGCAGTCGGAGGGCAAAGGACGGAGAATCGAGAGAGATGAGAGAGAAGGGAGAGACGAGAGAGGGTGAAATGGATGCGTTCGCTGTGGTATATGTAGATTCCTTTTTTAATCTTTATCGAATACGTGTCTTACCGGCGCTCGAGGGAAATTGAATTGTGCCCTTATACGGGGTGACTGAAATTGGGACGCGCGTGTCGTCGAATATCGACACGAGAACGCGAAGTATAAATAAAATAGGAAGAAAGAGATAAAGAGAAAGTAAAGCGGAGGAGGGGTGGGTGATCGAGGGAAGCGAATAAAAAGAAAAAAAGGGATCGCCAAAATATACAGTATATACGAATTAAATTCTTAGGGTTGAGTTAGCGTATATAATATATTTATATACGGAGTAAGCTGCATGCCTCGAGTCCCGTGACTTTACGGATCCTCCTGAGGAACCTCACAGGGGAGCCAATATTAATTCTCATAAATTTACTTTCAAACAGGAATGGATCTGCGCACCCTAAGCGTCCCGTTTCTTACAAAAGGCTGTTTGCCTTTTAATCCGAATATGCAAAGTGCCTTGTATTCGCTTGTTCCAATCAAGTCACGTAGGACGCTTCTGTAATATTTAGTGGTTGTTCCAGGAGGTCCTTCCCTTTCCTAGGAATCTCCAAGGACCTCCGTAGAGTCGCATGCCAGAAACTTTGTACCTTTTGCCTCAAAACGTCGATACGTCAGATTCCATTCTTTTTTTTCACACGACTTGGGTACCGTTTGAAAACATAATTCGACGGAACGACTGAACGCATTCCCTTTACTCCTACGAAATTCATTCGGAGCCAGCAGGGAACACGGATGGCTCCCTGTTTATTCAGCGTAATGACTCGACCGCTTATTGTCCGCAA
>JARQSV010000524.1:311356-346475 GCA_030142285.1 Calameuta idolon | reverse complement strand
TTCATTCGGAGCCAGCAGGGAACACGGATGGCTCCCTGTTTATTCAGCGTAATGACTCGACCGCTTATTGTCCGCAATGCTAGATGGTAATGGTAACCGCAGTGAGAACCGCACGCGGCCGAAGACTTCAGAGGACCCACTTGGCCATTCCCTTTCACATTTGTTTGCCGCACTCTTTATCGCGCCCCGAGATTGCCGCATTAAACTTCCAGCAAAGAGAATATAGCGGCTGCAGTTAAATTGTGCACGCGGAGAATCCCCGAACCAGAGGAGGAGGACGACGCGCGGCGTCGCGACGCGTTCCGGTTCGTTTTCATGAAAGGATTTCAATTAGCCAAAGAGGGACGAGTCCTGCGATTTAAAATATAGTGCGTTCCTGATAACTCTGCACGAAGGTACATACCAGGGGGTACCGCCAGAAGGCGCTGACTGGGTCTGCACCGACCGACCGGAAAGTGAAGTCAAAGCGAAAAAGGCATCATCGATCGAAAACTGTTTAGAGCTACGAGGAGAAGGAGCAGGAGGAATACGACAAAGAAAGAATAAAAAGGAGATGGAAGCTATACTCGTCGTCGGAACTGGTGGCAGGTGGAAGACGGGCGACCTACCCGATCTCGGCCCCGGCATTCAAGATCCCGGTGGTTACCGGGTATTGTGTTACACGTCGTGTGGCCCCCGACTTCTCCCTGCCAACCTAGTGCGTGTCCACAGCCTTATTATTTATCATAGGATCGTCCGGCTGGACGTGGCCGTATAGCCAAGAGGCACAGAAGGAGGATGACAGCGATCGGATGAGTAGATTCTCCGGTTCGCGAGAATGTCGTAAGGTTTGAGCGGATGTGACAACAGTTGTTGCCAATCCGGCCGGTTGTGTCTATCGACGTCTGACCAGGTTCCTGGGTTCTCCGGTCATCGATGAATAAGTCCGGTACTCGAGTGCTTCCAGGAACGGGCCCAAGGAGGGCTTCTTGAGTGCATCTGGAAGGCTTCGTTCTCTCTTTAACGATCTTTCGAATAATAACGCGGGGCTCCCCCCGTTCGCTCTTTATTTCTACCTTTCTTTATCTTTATCGCAGCCTCGCTGACGAATCCGCCTCCAAGGAAACGGCAAAACGTAAAATCTCGAGCGAGCGATACCTAATATCTTTGCGAGGCAGAAACAGCTCGCGTAATTGTCTCAAAGCGAGTTTCAAAATTTCAATCAGCCCACCCCATCTTATCGCTACCCACTACCACTACGATCCTGTTCTCACTGGCGTCGTCGTCGACGTCGTCGTCGGTGCTGGCGGCGACACCGACGTCGACGGCCTGCCTACCCCTGTGCGCGAAACCATCCAGGCATTATTATTTGCTCTCAAGTATAACCGGTTCAGCCTTCACCCTCGACTGGGCTTTTCCAGTCTTTGAATCGCGCCCTGTCGCCCCGACCGCCGCAGTTATTAATATTTGTCGACAATTACCGAGGGCCGGCCTCGTCCCCTGCACCACCAGTGCCCCTGCCCCCTGGCCCCTGCTACCTCAGCTCCCTCCCCCATCGCCTAGAACGACTCGCGCTTCTCTTGCTACCCCTTTAATTCCACATCCCGACGACCAAACACGTTCAAGGAAATTGATCGGGCGATTGTCTTTCCGACCCTCCCTTTGCACTGTCCTCCCCCTCCCCCCCCCATCGCCCACCACCCGCTACCTTTGACCTCATTCGCTCGCTTATTCTACTCGTCGAGCCAATTAGCAATTCTTTCGTGCGGAACCAATTCGTATCCACGTGTGAACTGGGATCTAAAAACGAAGGGATGGACGTCGCCCGTTGATGAGAGTAGCGTCGCGACGCCTCGCGTCGTTCGTAACTCGTCCTCCTTCAGTGATCCATCATGCTCCGTATCTCCGTGAGACGTCTCGTTAACAACTGAGTAATTACAATCAGCGGCGACCAACTCCGCGACGTAAAAGCCGGGGCGGAAAGGCCGCGCGTCGCTTTGTAAACGCGCCCGATGGGTGTGGTCCCAGGGAGTTCGGTTGAGACGCTCTGGGCATTATTTACCAAGATATTAGAGAATGTAAGGCGTTTGAGGCTGTGGCCATTACTTTATTGCTATCTTCCCGAGGGATCCACGTTCTCCTGAGGTCCTCCTGCAGGGACGCAGCCCTACGGGGCGCTGAGAGAGACACGACTCGGCGACTCGATCCTCTGACACCTTCCGGTTTACAGAGCTTCGACCGACAGCGCCATATTCTACCTGGGTACCCACTCACGATATGTTCCTTCCATTTCCTATTAGTCTATAAAGCCATTATCTCGAGGCACGGATTTTCTCACTATTTTCTCGTTAAACATCGATCGATCGGTTTTACGTGTCCTCGAAGGTGAATCTGCCATCTGCCTGGGGTCCGTTCGCGTCAACTCCGGCATATCACGTAGCGTGTAATTTTTAATGCTCTGAGATATCCAGAGTTAACAGGAGTTCAGTATGTGTACGACAGCTGTCAACTTTGACAGGTGCGGTTCAACCGGATGATCCTGCAGTCCCAGTTTACATAAGTTCTGTGCCATTTCCAAAATACTATATCTCATTGTAGGAAGCAGTTTAGCGAGGCGTCTTTGGGTACTCGAGGTGGTTACTTCGGATGATGGAAACTCGATCCACAGTTCAAGTTGAAACTAACCGTTAGCCACGTCGGGTTCTACCTCGGGACTGGAAAACCCATCAGCAGTTCACGTAGGTAGGAAGAGATCCAGTGAGAAGAGCCATTCGGTGGGAAGCGATGACGTTAGGGGAGGCAGCAGGAAACCTCTATGGCTGGACCCAACAAGCCCTAGGCTACAGAGCTTGGCACCTCGCGAGCCATGGGTCGAGAGCAAGCTCAGCTTACTAAGTATGTTTTGCATCTAAGACGCTGGGCCAACTTTAATTATACGGGGCTTTGCGGGGATGGCGACGAGGGACAGAGTTGTGTGCGTGTGTGTGTGTGTGTGTGAACAGCTGAGAAGGATGGTCAGTGGCGCCGCGACCAGTAATGAAGTAAACGGACACTGGAGAGGAGCGGGCGGAATGGCTTAACCCTTGGTCCACTCTTGGCCCACCCACCCTTAGAAGGATACTCGCCCGAAAGCTCTTTCCTCCCTATTCCCGAGGCTTTGCTATATTCCGATACCCCAGGACTCTACTCAGATATCCTCGACCGAGAGAAGCGTTAACCGATCTCAAAGCTGACCAACCCTTCCTAAATGATCGCGAGAAGATCGCACTTCCCTATCGGCTGAGAAGGCCCTTTGCCGCCTCCTTGATACCGAATACAAATGACCCTTGATCCCGCTCTCTGTTTCCGGTTGCGAATCTTTGAGACACCCAAAGGACCCGTAAGAAGACTCCCCGGAATGTTACGTGGGTAGAAAACTAATTCTCCCTCCACGATCCGACATCAGCATGTAAGTGAAGTAATCAGTGGATTCGGCATCCGGTCGTAAATCATTGGCAAAGTCATTGGCGAGACTTTAGCTACGAAAGATCCAAGAGGTCACTGACGATACCTTACCGCCACCTTCTTCACTGGCGCTGCTGTAGCGCCACGTGGTCAAGAGTATCTCCGACAGCGCACCGGGTCCCCGCCTTCTGGCTGTGTGCATTTTACGAGATTTCTTCCCCTTCGCGGTGCCGCAGAGCCAAGGCGCGGGCCCTTAAAAGGCCGCTTCTCAATTCCGCCAAAGTGGGTCTCAAGAATTGAATCTGAGAATTTATCGTGGCGCGCTTCCGTTTCGGCTGTATCTTCGAGGCGTATAAATTGGAGTTTATGGTCCCTTCGAACTAACTTCCCTCCCCTCTTCGCCCCCTGACAAACCAGCGTGGCTAATTGGACGAGCACTAGCACTGCGAGCACAGCAAAAACAAAGACTCACACGGCTACCCAAGGGCGATCCTACAATTACGAACTGGAAGATGAAGTCTCGAGACTTCCGGTACTCGGTGATGGTACACCTACCTGCACGCTGCAGGACGAACCGGATACCTAGACCAAGTCTGACATTTATACCCAAAAGAGATAAAATGCAGGTAATGAATCGCGAAAGAAAGGAGCTGCGGCAAAGGGCCTAGGCAAACGCGGCGGAAATGCACGCAGGAACGCACTGCGGCAGAGCCGCGTCGGCGGTTCGAGATAATTAGGTTTGAGTGCACTCTGGCCGCCGCAGTCGGTAACTCAGTTATCAGTGGACACCCCCGCGTACAATGGCTATCACAACGGCATCAAACATAACGCATCAATTAACGTGAACAATAACCGAGGTAGGAGGGTGCTGCAGCGCAGGGAGAATGTGTGCTCGCCGTGTTCCGTTGGCTGGTGCACCCTGTGCCCACGAGCTGCGAACGACGTCAGCTCGTACTGCGGGATGCAGGATGGACCGAGAATCCGTAGGGGGCGCGATGCATCCAGTCGATGGGATTATTAAGCGAGAGGATCGTCCGACCTCCAGGCGAGAGCTTGGGCCGTCGCCGTACGGTGGCTCCGCCAGCGGAAAAATTCGGAACTACCAACGGTGCAGTGGCACGTGGTGATTCGTAACGGCTGAAGACGTCACGGACGAAGTAGAAAAAAGTCGCGTTAGGTGGTCAAGCATTAATCTCGCGTCGGGCCAATATCATCCTCCGGATAAATATTCGAGGCACGAGTATCTCGGGTGTCATTAGTATCCCCGGACAGTGTGGGGCGAGGGTATGACGTGTGTCACGTGACGACCGTGTGCGCGCGTTAGTATCAATATGCAGGAGTGTGATAATCAATTGCTGCATTCCGCGAGAGCGCCGAGAAGTCCGCGTCTCGAATACGCCAGAGGCTAGAATTCGAAGGATCCATCTTGGGATCGAGAGCATCCCCAGGATGTCGTGCTATAGCTATGTCTGGTTACTATAGCTGTCCTTATTGCTCGTTCAGGATTCTTCCTCGAGTCTATAACCTGCAAGCGGTATGGTAGGTCCTCCGTGTGTATACATATATATATATATAGAAAGACGCAGCCATTTATGGGTGTCTCTCGCTATATTGCCATATCTTGACTCGGAGTATCGTGACCGCGAACACGTCGCGGCGTCCTCGAATAATTCATGGAGGAACCGAACGCCTCTGGATCCATCCGGAGTAGCAGGAATGATAATGGCAGCTATTACCGAAGCGCGCCACGGCGAGAGCACCTGAGCCCAAAATATCACCGCAATTAATGCAATTATAGTTTACAAGACCCTTCGCTAAGACCTTAGGTATTACTAATTCAATATATGCGTTTCCGCGCCCGCGACCCGCAGCCCCAAGGGTCCTAAACCCTACTGAAATAGTCAATAGTAAATCCCACGTAGGATAGCAGTCCTGCCGTATGGCTACGCGAGAGACCTAACTTTAACTGAAATCCACCCTCTGTTCTCCTGGTCGAGGCCGAGGCCGCGCGCCTGGAGCCTCTCTCGGCCCTTTTGCCTTCGGTGTTTCCGTTAACGGACCCAGGTGCTACGGTGAGACAATTCCAAGGATGCGCTCCTGGTCGCGGCTTCTCGACGATTCCGGAATCCCTTCCTATACAATTCCAACGTCATCATCTTCCCGGAGGCTCCTCGCGGCGATGTTTGGGGCTTGCGGTTCCTGTAATTATCGTAGGACGCCGACGCTTACCTCCCCCCCCCTCCACCCACCGAGTAACCGCGAACGTCTTAGCTCGCCTGGCGTCTCAGACCGAAACTACCCTTTCTGATATTTACCCCTTCGAATACAAGGGGATGTTTCAACCCTCGAGATTCAGCCGCGAATCGCACGAATACCATAATCGCCGGATCAAGATAGTTCGCGTCTTAGTCGAGATCTCGCGTAACCACCCCCGCGCCACCCCCCAAGAGAGGGGGGCCAAGTCTTGATGGACTCGTAACTCCGCAAAGGCCTCCGAGCGATTCGCGAGTAAGTCGTAAAAGGCGAACGGTGACGCTAACTCTTGATCCGAAACTGGCGACCCAGGCTGGTCCTGTGACGTCATCGTCCTGGGGCTTTATTGGGGCGGATGATTGGGACAATCGCGGCCGATGATTACAGCCGAAACATAATCGTTATCCCGTGCGCGGTACGAGCCGTTAATGACTATCGACTACAATTCCCAATGAAATTTCCAGAGCCAATATGGATTTCATCGACCATATACAGATGAAACGTTTCACATACGTACGTGTCACGGGACCGCTGAGTTGTTCCCATCAATTTCTAAAAGCTTCGAATATACTGGCTGTCGGAAGTTTATCCTGTTACACAATCACCTCCGAAATTACGAGGTACACAGAAATAACCTCAAACCATTTTCAGTCGTGCATATTGACTAACTGTGAAGTTGTGAGCTTTCGGGGAAAAAATAAAAAAATAAAAAAGGGCGGGCAATATGAAACATAAAACGGAATTTGGACTGCGGCACGCGCGGCCGTAACGCGGATCCCAAAAGGCATAAGGCATAAAGGCATAGCAATAACCATGCTCGATAATGGACTGTATGGACGGTTAACTGTGCGTCGATGATAATGTGTGAGGGGTGGTCGAGGGGTGGTTCAGGGGTGGTTCAGGGGTGGCCCAGAGTCTAACTTGATTCCCGGCAGTGACATCCGAGCCAGGCGTCAGGATTGCCGGTGCCACTCGAGGAGGGTGACACCATCCTAATGACGGGTTGCCTGTTACGTATGACTTTATTTATTTACCACGTACCCGTAGTCATTACACCTAATGTGCAGTTTTCGCTCTCTCTTTCCCTCTCGTTCCCTATCTTTTCCTCTTGGCTCCGTTTCGAGCGATTTTCTCTATTCCGGCAGCACGCGCGCCTTCTCCGCTCCGAAATCGGTTCTAAATACCGGTTTCGTGTCCGCTCTGGTGTCACCGACGATAACAGTCTCTACGCTGATCTATATCTATATTCTGGAGTCTCGAAGTGCCAGAAGCGTGGAAAGGCCACGTTACACGGTGCGTGTAATTAAATAAGAAAGTATTTGTTTGTAATTATCCTTCGTTACGTATGTGTGTATATATATATATATATATATATGTCCCATACATAACGTTACTGTTTTACAGAGGTAGCGAATTTATTGGCGAAATTTTCGCATGGCGTTAACGGATGCTCGAGGTCTGATAGCGTAGGGGGGAGGGGGGCGAGAAACACTAACGAGCGTTAACCCACTCGGCGCCTAGTAATTCGCGCAATTTCATATAAATTCCGGCCGTGGAAATTTCCGGAGCGTGTGTAACGGAGGCGCGGTATTTCTTACGTCCTCTTTGTTTACCCTTCCAAAAGGGAGCCTCCCGTAACCTCCGTCTCCGGACGTTCCTATCGTATGCATATATATATATATATACCCGTGGCCCGCGGCATTATTATGAAATACGATTAGGTCGCCATAGTTCGCGGCGGCGACGGTAGCGAGCGGCGGCCTAGACGTCGACGCAGGCATTCGAAATATTTGAGTCTTTGAAACGCGCAGTGACGTAGGCTGCACGGGTAAGAGTCCTGGTTCAGGTCCGGACCAACGGAAGTAGGTGCCCTGGGCTTCCCTCTATTCCAGAAACGTGTGATTACCCCGAGGAGGAGCTCAGGCCTCTTTCGTCAAGACGGCAACTTGACGACGGTCGAGTGCATTTTGAATCGTCGCAAGGGCGACTGGGGGGGCGGGGGGGGGGGGATAGCGACAAGTGGACGCCCGAGTAAAAGGTTACAGAGGGTGGCACGGAGTTTACGTCGTGAGGTTGGTACGCGCAGAATCCATATCGGCAGGTCCACCAACACCCCCAACCTATTTGCTATTTCACTGCGCATGCAAATAAGCTTTTGCATTTTATTCTTCGTTTTACTTTCGCGTCGCGGAATATTTTTCCCGTCCGCTTGGCATAATATTATGCACACGTATAGTCAGGTAACCGAGAAATTCTACCGGCGGCGTTGACGACGTACCACGCATCTACCCCCCCCCCCGCCAGCACCCCCCCTCCCGGTTCGCCCCACCGCTCTCTTATACTCGATTTCACGGTTGTGCTAGAATAGCGTTTACTCGCCTCTTTTTTTTTCTTTTTCTTTCTTTCCGGTGCGCGAGCTACACTGACCAAGAAAATTCGAAGTCCTGAATATCGTCCCGTGTGCTGTACGTATATGTCCTATCTATATACGCAACTGCATGTCCGTGTATGGAGGTGTAAAGGATGGATAATAAAATTATCTATAAAATCCATTATTGACGTGGCTATAGATACCTGGAGACATATATGTCTATATAGGCCTGCAGTAAAGAGAAACGAAAGGAAGGATGGAAGGAAGAAGCGAAGCATATGTAACACGGAGTATTGGCTGTGCATCTATTTTTACGTAAGGGGTTGGTACTTGCACGACGACGCTGGGCGTCGGACGCTCGACGCTGGACGCCGCATATAGGACGGTTCGAGAATGGCCGAGGTCCATCAGCGCATTAACAATCGCATTACAGGCGAGTGATTAGCGCGCGAGGAAATTTCTACGCGTGGCAGTAAAGTCGCGCGGTCGATCCCATCCGCGACCTAAAGCTGGTTCACAAGAGAGCTGGAAAAATCGTCGCTCGTACGGAGGGAATGGGATACGAGGTCACGTGACAGCTCAGCCTGGATACTCTTCCGTTGGAAAGCAGCCCCTAAGTCCGCGAGCGATTTAATTGAAACTCTTTCCACCACCCTCCTGCGCCGGAGCGACTCCTGGACTCCTGGCGAAGGCTGCGAATTGAGTTTTTGCCAGGACGGAGTGTCGCGTTGCTCAGGTCGGCGGTGAAGCTCGGTTTCGCATGTCCATCGCGAAACGCCCTGCCAAGGGGGCTGAACTGCAGCTCGTTCACGTGGGGGGGCCGGGGGGGTTGGTTGTCCGGTCGAGAGTGTCCAGTCTAGGCAGGACTTAATTAAACAGCGGGCAAAGCCAGCTTAGTTCACAAAGTGACCGCGGCGCCTATCCTGGTGCAGCTGGGCTGGTAGGTGCGAGCTGGACATAATACCAGCTTCCGGGAGCGAACTGCTGGACTGATCGGATGCCAAGAAAGCTCCCTGGTCCTCGGCGGCAAATTGATTTTCTGCTTCAGAGTGTTCTCAACTGATAGCCACTCGTTTCGTATTGAGATAGTGCAGGTGTCGGAGGGCGAAGGGGGGAGGCTAAAAGAAATTGAGGAAGATCCCAGGGATGCAAATCATAGCGGCAGCATCGATTTATTCAGGAATCCGAAAGACGAGAGCGCAACCCCCGTCCCCGCCGCCCCTGGGGTACAGTTGGGGATGTCCTTCTCATCTGTGGAGAGGGCATTCCAAAAGAGTTGGCAACCCTTCCCGTAACAATACGCGGTCCGCTTTGAAGTAGAAGCGTCGCCGTCGATGGAAGCAACCCGTAGGTGAGCGAGATGGGGAGGGTCATGAGGGGGGGGTGGCTGGTGCGAACATCCCTGCTGCTCGGTCTGTAACCCCCTGTACCTCCCTGCACCCCGAGCGCCGTATGTAGATCCGCGCAAGGAAGGAAACCCTTTGTAGCTGCGGACGCTTTGTAAACGTTAACGTTTATGTGTCGTATTCTGATTCATTGAATCTTCGGGCACTCGGGAGCTTCTCCTCTCCCTCCGGCACGAGGGTGCGAAATAAAGTCACACGGCGTAGCCTGGGATAAACATTAGGAAGCTCGAGGCCTTCTCGGATGTCCGCGATGCCGAGTAACGGGAGCAGCCTGAGCAGCCTGAGCAGCCTGAGCAGCCTGGGCAGCCCGAGCTGGTACCCGCGACTCACCCCTTTGTGCAAGTTTAGCGTTTCATGTCGTATTCCGACTCATTGGAAATTGAGGAATATAGAGAGCAAGTGGAGGGAAATGGCTTTGAGATAAAAAGAACCTGCTGGCTCCACTGGCCGCTCTCGACGTTCCCACACGAAAACACTAACCTCTCTCTCTCTCTCTCTCTCTCTCTCTCTCTCTCTCTCTCTCTCTCTCTCTCTCTCTCTGTAGTCTCTACGGGGAACCGTATGGAGTTCAGGCTGCCGTAGAACGTGTGGAGGGTGGCACAAAAATGAGGAGCAAAAAGAAGAACGAGAAAGAGCCTAGTCGTCAAAGGTGTTGAGGTCGCCGAGCGGGGCTCGTTTGTCCTCCACCTGGTCAGGTTCTTTGATCGATCCTCTACCGACTCTTTCCTGCAACCTTGTCCTTGCCGTGCAATTTCTTTCCGAGACTCGCGCATGCGAATAAAGTCGATCGGCACCGAGCGAAACGATTTTGAACCTGCTGCGTTGTTCCTGGCCATTATGATCGAAGCGCCCTCGGAAGAGAACGGCGGCGCGGGGAAGCTCCAGGAAGAGAGGGTAGCTTCGAAACGCAGGCGACTCCCGGGGGTCCCAATTACACCGACACCCGATCCTGGCATTAAGGCTCAGCTAATTCGAGGGGGAGACACGCGTATAAATCTCGCCCGGTTGATTGTGCAGTTTCAATTCCGTTTGTCGCCGAGAATCTCCAAACAGAAAATCATCCCCCATCCCGCCGCACTAAGCGCCAAAGAGAAAGAAGAAAGAAAGCAAAGTGAAGGTAAAGAACCGAGGAACAAAATAATGCACAGATAGACGTCGCTGGTGCCGATCAGCTCGATCGATCATGGGCCAAACTATCGAACGATAACAACGACAATTTCCGGTTCCACGAGGCAAGCCGCACAGACGCACATGCGTACCCACCCTAACGAACAAGCCCGAAGCGCGACACCGTGTCGCGTTAACGCCTTCGCTGGAAAACGTAAAGCGCATTAAGCACATGCTGCGCCATGTGGGAACGAGCCTTGATGCTGATGGCTGCCGTAGCCACTAAACAGAGACTGCGTAGCAAAGAGGAAGCTAATCAACCCGGAACAAATATGAATGACCTCGAGAGCAAAGTTCACCAGCCCCTCAACCACAAATATCTCTAATACCGGTTCAAATCGGATGGTCTTCCACCTTGTCTTACGCAATGCGTGGCTTAACCATAATTACGGACCCTCCCCCCCCAGGACGCCACCATTCGCAGGCGAAGACCAGGTCGAGGGCAGCTGCCGCCGGGTTCCCAAGCTTCCGTAATATCTACGTGTTACCGTTTACTATACCGGACAGGTTTTTACTGAAGTTTTGGCTTCCAGTTGACACGAAGCAGCCAGAGTATCCGGCGTCGGATCGTATCCAGAAGCGTCGCTTCAATATTTATTATCCTGCTCTGCGTAACGCGTCGTCTTACTTCCCCTTGTAGATACACATACGCATCATTACTTTTACTTATAATATTAATATTATCGGTGCGTGTCCGGTGCGAATGAAAAATACCATCGACGCCCTACGAACCGTCCGTTTAACCGTTTCTGACCCAGATAAAAATTCTCTGGTTCCTCCTTGCTCTGTTTACTTTTCTTACGACCACTCATACGTAACGTAACGTAACGGGACATTGAGCCTCCGTACGTTAAATATGATCTGCGAAGAGACTTCAACGACAGTTTATAAAATTTCTCACGGTCAATACGAAATGCTTTGACAAGATTCTGAGTAAAATTGACAGGAAAAAGTTACGTGTCGATAGCGAAGCGGGTATTTGACTAAATTGGAAACACCCCTGTCAATAATTTATTAGCACGGTGAAAGGTCATCTTATTGTTCTACGCAAGACGCGAACCACTTCCTATTTCCACCCTTATACCAAAAGTATCTACGAGGAAGCCAACTACCCTCAAAATCCTTCCAAGATAATACAAGCTACTCCGTGGGGGCCTTTGACCTTTATCCTCCAGCGAAATGCCAAGCAGTACGCTAAATAGGCTAATATATCGTATGATGACCTCTGACCCCCGACGCAGTGCACGTATAAAACGTCAGTCGTAGGAGCGTCCCTTTTTCGAATTTCGAGTAACTAACCCATCCGGCATGGTCAAAGGTTAAATCGCGTGATAAGTGGGGCTGGATAGAAGAAAAAGCTCTTAACTCTCTTTGAACTCGATATCAGTGACATTTCGCTGTAGTCGTAATTTCACGTGAAATTCCTAGGGGATGGCTAGAGCGTATACGGAGAAGGGAATTGGCGCAGCTGGCAGGAAGCGCTGATAGACGTCGGGGAGGCTCTCCCGGTTATTACTTGGAGGTTTCGCGTTTGCTCGTCGCGTTAAGATTATTAAAAGAACGTGGAGGCCTGCTTGTCCTCGGCATGAGAAAAGTCGAGCGAAGGAACCGCCCTTGTTAGTATGTCGTTAGTTGGTGGAGCGCGGTCCTTGGGGCTGGGGACGATGCGACGAGGAGGACAAGGACAGCGATGGGTCTCGGTGACGGAGCCAAGGGAATGGCTGACACGGTGTCCCTTACAAGACAGTCATTAGTCGAATGAGAGGAGGCATTTTTAAGAGTGTGCGTAAATGTCCGTGCGGGACTACGTCATCAATCATCGGGACTCGTGCGAGTCGAGTCGCGAGAAGCACAAATTACGTATCGCCTTACGCGACCGTTTCGCTCGGGACGATTTTGTCTGTTCGTGGAAGAGAAAAAGGAAAGAGACAAGGACCGACATCATTCTCTATGCAATTCACGCGGCGCCAAGTACGATTCTTCGTTTTCACTTGGCGACGGAATGTTAAGGCTGCCACATGGAAACTACTCGTCTTCGGGGGATGTATTAGGGGAATAGTCCAAGACACGTTCAGTCGATACCGAACATCAAGTGGCGACAATGATAAGAACTCCCGAGGACATCGATCCGTTCGATACGTCGGTCTATAACTGTTGGGGACAGGGTATCTGTTTTCTTGGTATTAGGTATATGATATCGAGGAAAGAGTGAAGGAGGGGCGGGGCTTGGAGGGGGTTAGGGGAGAGATAAAACAGGGGATAGTTTCGGTCGGGAGACTATTTCCTATATTTGCGCGATATCGTGGGACAGTCAGGTTTGGTTTAGCTGGCTCAGGGCTGTGGAGGGGGGGGGGTTGGGGGGAGGTGGGTTTGGTGACTGCCTGTCATATTCATGTATTGACACGAAGCTGGTTGACTAATGGACTCGTGTTGTCCCAGTCTCGCGTTACCGACAGGGCTGGGCCTTGCCTTTTCCTTCGATTCCGTCGAATCGACGAAATGCGACGTTTTCTCGCGATAAAAGTCCGAGGACTGGTCGGGACGTCGACGGCCGAGTCGAATCTCGAGACGCCTCGGAGCGCGTTGGACGCGATATCGTCGGGGTGAACTTTTCATGGGATTACAGTACAGGAGCCGGGGTGCTTTTAAAAAATAAAAATAAATAATACAAATAGAAAAGGAAAGTAAAGCCCCGCGATGCCTCCTCGACTTTACATATTTATAAAGCGCTCATTGTCCCCTCGTCAGACCAACGTCACATCTTAAATGCAATTTTGCGATATTGTTCAGTGTCCTCCTGGAGTCGAAGATCCTCGTCGAAAACTCGGATAAGAGGCGAAATAGGAAAATGCGCAGAAGAAGAAGAAGAAGAAGAAGCAGAAGAAGATCGTTCCGATCGTTCGTCGCGAGGGGTTGAAAAATGGAAGATAGTTGGAAAAAAGAGCATCGTCATCAATCTCGCGGAAGGTCCATCCGCTGGTCTGTCGGTCGGCTAGGGTCGGTAAGGAAGGCAGCCAGTCAGTCAGCCAGTCGGCAAGCAAAGCGGGCAGGCAGGGAGGGTGGAGGGCGTTGTCGGGAGGTTAGGTGTAGGTGCGCGGGAACCCAAGTTATCTGACACGTATTGTCAACGTCCATATTTTACTGGCTATATTGTGCCCGGGTTGAATCCGTAATGTCCGCGAGTCGATATTTGATGTCGCGATGACGGGACTACGTATATTCGCAAGGGGTACGCGACAGGGGGTGGATCCGCCCTTTAAACTCTGGTTGAAATTAAATCGGTGCCCTGTCGCCAGCATCGAAAGGGACACCTAGTCACTGAGTGACGTCAGCCGCGCGGAGTGCAGCGAACAGTTCGGAAGAAGGAAGAAGGCAGCAGCGCCCGGGGGGTGAGAAAGGGTCCAGACCCGTATCTACGATCGAATGAAAAGGGACGTAGCCATAAACATCGCGCGGAGACAACTATTCTATTACGAAGTGACATCCGATACAAAGTTGGCTGAGCGATCACGCCCTTTCCCACCTCCCTCCGCCTACCTCCCCCCCGACATCCTCCTCCTGCCCTCATTACTCGGTGAGGATGCGGCGACTGTTGGGACGGTGCCGGATGAAGGATCCTGGAGGTGGATCAAGGAGACCCCCAATGTGGAATAATAGGATACAGAAACCTCCGGCCAAGACCTTAGAGCGCGGTGTCTCTACGGCTTCTTGATTTATTAGCGAGTTAACCCCCGCCTGAGAACCTGCTCGAAACCTGCTCGAAACCCGTTCGAGACATTCGATATACGCCTGCCGATTATTACATTGAGAATTGACGTGGCGGCCGAGGCGCGTGTCTTCGATACGTCGGTGGGTCCAATATATCAGAATGAGAAATGCATCGTATGAGAACTCACCTCGAATCTTCTGCTCGTCCTGTAACTGACGCTCGAGACTGTCCTTGACTTCCCTCTCGCGCAGGACGTCCATCTTGAGCTCCGCTGTGAACACACAAGAGAGTACCAGGTCTTTATTCTCATTGCTTGTCAGAGTTATCTGGGTCTTTGTCCTTGGCGCCTCGTCCTCGGAGTGTAGCTGTGAGTGTGAGTGAAGGATATCAAGGATATCAAGGAAGGAGAGCGAAGACCCTTCCCCGGCTGAAACCCACAGGAGTTGCAGATCCAGCGATCCTGACGGCGACTACGTCAATTGCGAATTCACCTCGAGACCGCTTCCTGCCACAATTACCCGAGGAACTCCTGGCAAAGTATGTGGCCCAGGCCCTGGGACGCCGTCCTGGGCTCCTGCACTATTCATCCTTTGCCTCCTCGGGCCTCGGGCCGAGTCCATAACGTTCGAGGATTGAAGGCAGTTACTGCTCTGGCCGAGGTCAGGTTAATTTGGCAGTGAGAGTGCCTCTCGTGGTGCTGAAGGAGTTTCTCGAGGTGGAGATAGTACGGATGAGACACGTAGAACGGATGAGGACGCTACCCGGCCGAACTCGTCCTGAAGGTAATACAGGACTGGGAGGACTGGGAGGACTGGCAGGACCGGGAGGACTGGGAGGACTGGGAGGCTGAAGTAGGATGAGAATATCGCACGGTTCGCTGGCTCCGTGATTAAATCCAACGGCGATGGGCAGACCAGAGCGCGCATAGTTACCTCTAATAGAATTATATTAAGACATGGAGATCCCGTTGCCATCCCTTCCAACGTAACTCTCCTCCACCCTACCCTGTGGACCAGCAGCCTCCAAAAGTTCACCCTCTATATACCGTCTATCCTCTTGCTCCACTCTCTGTCCTACCGATATTCTTGTGCTTGTGTATGCATATACATATATGTATACAGCTAGACACAGTCCAGCAGGACCCGGGAACATCCCCTGGGAGCCACCAGAGCAAATTAGCCATTTCGAATCTCGGCAGAGGGTCGTTAGAACCTCTGGAACTTGAGACGCCATGAGATTCATCCTTGCTCCTCTTCTTCTTCTCCTTCGGGATCTGCGACAATGGCCTGACGATGTCGTCTTCGCTTCACGGATTGTTCTTTTTCTCCCTTTCCCATGTCTCTTTATACTAATTGCACCTTGAGATGTCTCCGACATTAACATCCACGCCCCCACCCTCCCCGCCCCCCGCTTCGTCGGTTCAGCCGAATTCACATTTATTTTCTTCTCTTCTTCTTCCTTCCTTCCTTCCTTCCTTCACCGGTAGATGCACGGACTCCTCGGTCGGTAACCCGATAAAACGTTTCTGCCCTCTAAATCAAGGGGGCTAATTCGCCAGGCGGGCAGCAGGAGGGCAGGGAGAAAAGTCGGCGCTACCCTCGACGCGTTCTCGAATTACATTCGTGCCCAATGAGCCAGCGAGCTCGTAACGCAGAGATCAGCCTAGCGAGTCGATAAAAGGAAGATCATGCTCAATAATTAGTACCTGCGGGAGAGAGAGAGAGAGAGAGAGAGAGAGAGAGAGGCAAAAGAAGAATCCAGCTAAGAGGACGGAAACAGAATGACTCCTTCTGCCTCCTCCTCCTCGAGAGTTTACGAGGCGCGGAAATAATCGAGAATTCATGGATCGAATGCGAGCAGCTCGCGGAATTATCCCATTATGGCGTCTGCTGCCAATTTCACAGCGTTTGCGAGGCCATTAACGACGCTAACTCTTCGCGACTGCCCGCCAGGACGATTCAATTTCAATGCTAACCAGACTAGAAAGTTTCATCCTGAATGAGAATATCAAGTTATTCCCAATTTCGTAGGAGTTTCCGCTCACTTTCTCCTATCACCCGAGTTATCCTTCCTTTTCCCGCGGGACGTTTTTAATAATCCTCCCCCCCATCCCTTACAACATCGAATTGTACTTTTCGATCAACCATCAATTTATCAACCCCCCCCTCCGAGTATCAAAATATTCCATAGCCGAAAAAACTGTCCCGATCTACCAAATGAATTATGCAATCCAGAGAGCTCATTGGTATTAGGTCGTTTTGTGGGGTGTCGCTCATTAAAATTTCAAGGATTAATATCGTCCTCGCAGACATAACACCTAACGCGTAATGTGCGAGATGGGTTCGAGTAATTTTTAAAGGATGCACCGTTACGGCACCCGCCGGGCCTCTGGCTCTTTCCAAACTCGAGCATCATTCTTATTTCAATTAGGAGGACCCGGCTAGGAGGCTACGTGGGGCTGCGAGGCTACAAGGCTAGGATACCGCCGTTGACGTTCCCGTTGAATTATGAAGCCGTGACTGCCGTTAAAGTCCCTTCTCGGCTCTTATCCCGAAGGAGCCGCAGGGAGGAGGGCGGGAGGAGGAGAGGACTTTACCGATGGCAGTGACGGTGCAGCAGCCTGGCTCTATCCCAGCAGACGTATCCTGCACCGTATGACTGTATATGGGACTGTACCGAAGCGATTCATGGTTATTGATTAGTACGACGGCG
This sequence comes from Calameuta idolon, assembly GCA_030142285.1. Taxonomy (NCBI): domain Eukaryota; kingdom Metazoa; phylum Arthropoda; class Insecta; order Hymenoptera; family Cephidae; genus Calameuta; species Calameuta idolon. The sequence goes on along the minus strand of JARQSV010000524.1, from coordinate 329,434 downwards.
AAACACGGTCTCCTCCTGTAACGTATAACGTAGCCAGCCGGCGGGCATCTAGCATATACACGCTAAGATATTCGCACGGCCCCGGGGGCCACCCTCAGAAACAACAATGTCAACTTCCCTCCTCAGGTTCAGCCGACAATCATTTGAATAGTATAATGTAGTTCTCGTGTTCGTGTAATATAACAAATGTGTGAGAGTCGACGGAGGCTGTGACTGTTTTATCAAAATCTCCTCGGGATAGGATATCGACGAAGGGCGAGGACAGGGAATATTTTTCCGAATAAAATGATTTCGCCCGGAACCCATTTGTTCGCCAGCTATCGATCATCTTACTTTGGAGAGCGAAATCATTCCAGCTGCACGTGACTCCAGCCGTCTCTCCCTCGGTCCTCTCGGTCCCACGAATTGGCCGGTATTTATGAATTTAATTTAACTGATGGATTAAGTACGGCAATAAACCGCGGATAGGAATTAACCGGGGGATTATTTTATAATTTACAACAGGGAGGGTCGCTTATTTGCATCGCGAAACCGCCTCTCTCTCTCTCTCTCTCTCTCTCTTCTCGCGCATTCGGGGCCCTTTGCCAATTATTATTTCGTGCGCGGGGGGGGAACCGCCTCGCCAAATTATTACCGTGTCAAAAAGTTCCGACTCTGTATTTCTAATCGCGACGACGTCGTCCCAGCCCCTCCGCTCTCCCGTGCCGCCCTCGCGTAAATTTCATAAATCTTAAATCCTAATCCAGGCTAATCCTAATGTTACAGTATTTGGCTAGGATAGGCTCCGCAAGATGGGGACCCAAGTCGACGAGGATATTATTGTTTCTACCCTTGAATATTATAGTTGAATAATGATTAAGTCTACCGCCAAGTTCGTCCTTCCCTCCGGGCGTCTAGGCACTGCTCGCCCGAGATTCAATTGTCAGCGCGATCAAACCTTACGAGATCTTAGATTTGGACCCACGCTCGGAAGCTGACTCCGGGCGCGCAGCGTCGATCAAAAATCCAAACGTCCCGCCCCTTGAACCCCCCCTTAATACTCAGAAGGAATTTGACTCTGAATCGAGCTGCAAGACGGGAGGAAGCCAATAGTTATCCTAGTGGGATTATAATGTTTGGCGCCGACTACGGAGGGTTCCAGCCGTAAGGATTTAAGACGGACTTAGGCCTTGTTCCGGTTGCTGACCACTTTGCCTCCCATTAACCATTAACGCGAATCCCACGAAAATAGGATTACACCTTGGCTCCTCCCGTCTTCCTAATGCATTCAGGATCTTATTCTTAGCGAGGAAATATTCGCGAAACGGTGAACGCGTTCCTGAATTATGTCCGCGGGGCTACGCGTTCTACGATAAAGCCGCTAAAGGTTTGCTGCTTTTGGAATACAGGAGCGACGCTGAAAGCGCCGTTTGAAAAAATAACATTGACAGATAGTAGGGAGTCGCGTGTAACGAGGATTGCTTTTAAGCGATAACGTAATTAAGAGTAGAGTAAAAGGTAGGAGCACCATCTGCCGTCCATTGGACTCGCGGTAGACGAGAGAGAGAGAGAGAGAGAGAGAGAGAGAGAGAGAGAGAGAGAGAGAGAGAGGCGAGAGAGTTTGCTGCCGCCAACAGTTTTTACGTTTTTAGATGTCCAGGGGAGGCAGTCACGTACGCGCGTGCCGTATACGGTATCAGGGAGGGGGGAGGGTCAGGGGTCAGAGGGAGGTAGGTGAAAGGGGGTGAAAGTGGTTGGACCCAACGTGGTCGAGGGGAAAGCACCTGTATATCTCGAGTACCGAAGTAACAATGCCGATAAAGCCGCTCTTATGCAAATACGCTGGGCCGCCATGCGTGTTCGCTGAAAGAAGTGCATGAGCACTGACATTGCTCGTTTGCACGTGTCGCCCGTGCATGACAGGTTCGCCCTCCTTCGCGCCACACGTGAATCGTGCGAGGCTCTTTCTCTACGGTACTCGCGCCGAGCTTAAGGATCGTTTTCAAAAGCGACACTGGTCATGAACGCGCGGTTCCTGCACGAGCGACTACCGAATTTTCATCGGCGACAACAGTGAGAATCCGCAGAGCGCGGCTGTGCCGTTTTCATAGAGCGGTGGGACGCGAAGAGAGCGTTAAGCGCTCGTACTGACGACATACGGTGGTCTGTCTTTTCCGGGAGGGGGGGGGCGATTTCGAGTGAAACATTGGCCGGGCGAATAGCCACGCAATCGCGAACACGCGTACGTATCAGTGTAAATACTCGAGCGATATCAGTTCGAGGAGGAATTGATGTCGCCGGTGCTGTCGTGTTAACCGGGCTTAACGCGTGTTAACATAAATCTAAAAAAGAGCCGCGAGGACGATTAGGTTAGGCGACTGTGGGTCCCAGCGAACCTGGCAACGCGAATGCCACACCGAAGATGATCTCTCTCTCTCTCTCTCTCTCTCTCTCTCGGCTACTCCGAGAAAAGGATTATTGAAGAGGATCAAACTAAAGGGCAATATCGCTCGAATGCGAGAGGCTCGGCTCTCGCGACGCGAACTACGAGATACGCCAGAGAGCCTTCTCTCGTTTCGCGATAGCCCAGCTCGAAGACCATCCACCTCTATCTGTGGAAGTTATTGCTCCGCCGCTCGTACCGACCCCGAAGTTACGAGGTGCCGAGAGCTACGGAGTCCAGCCTTCCTGGCGTCCCGAGCCAACGGACACGCTCGGGGATTCGCGCACGTTCCTCCTAGTCAGTAACTTTGGACACACAGGGTGCTTTACTTTTCCTCTATTGTCCCGGCGCAATTCCACCGGATCGGTGGAAAACTCGACGTTTACATCGGACACGGCCTATCGCGATGCCCGATTTCTACGACTACTTTATCGCGTGGATATACGTATAGGAGGTACTAGGAGTTAATAGACGGTACTCTAGTTAGCTCTCCGGACTGGCAAATTATGTACTGGTGTACCGGAGGATCGCGTGCAACGGAAAGCACCGACTTGCGAAATCGAGCTTCTCTCTGGCTGAACTCGCAGAATGCACTCTCGTGTCACTCGCCATTCGACTAATTAACAATCGTACCGCTAATTAATTCTCTTACGTATATAGATATACACTGTGTACCGATGTTATCTGCGCCGCGTACTATCCGTCTAGATCTTCGCGATTCCTGCATCTCGCGACCTCCGACTCACGCGATGCACTGCGTGTCTCTCTGGCCCAGGTGCATCGAGTGCATCGAGTGCATCGACTGACTACGAAAAAGTCAAAGGTCGTTACGACGACTCCAAAGGCTACTCCGGGACTGTAACGATCCGGCAGGTAAACGAGGCGCGCGTCCTCTCCTCCGCCGTTCCAAGTTCCGCCGTTCCGCCGTTCCTCCTCGTTCGCTAACGAGACCCATGGGATAGAAGTAGAAACGGTAACTCCCGCGGCCAGTCGACTCTTTTTCTTACCTCGTCCGGGGTTCCTGATCGTAAATAACCAGCCGGTATAATAAGACATCAACGAATGGCTCTGCACCTACGCGCCGATACGATCTTTATGGACATGACAGTCGGAAGTTGTATATTTTTTACCTTCCCCGTACTCAGCCAGCCAGCCAGCCATCCAGCCAGCCAGCCAGCCAGCCAGTCTACCAGCCTACCAGCCAGCCAGTCAACGAAACGTTCAGCCAGACTAGCCCGCGAGTCCCTGGCACTTTGCTTACCTACTCCAACCTACACGAGAACCTTCGTCCTCGCGTATCTTGCCGGTTTCTCGCTCATTGCCTCACCGACCTACGCGTTGCCATAGCAACACTGTAGCCGTATCTCCGATTCGCAAAACTCCACGTTATTCAATTGTTTTCCCACAGTGCAAAGAGTACAATTATACACGAGCAATTACCCAGTACTTTTGCGTACCAGATAGGCCGATGCTTTACAGGCGCCAACAGTAGTACAACGATTATACACGTACATGCGCACGCACCTCCATACAGGAGGAATATCGTTTCCTGAAAGGATCCGCCGTATTTTCCACGCTAGATCGTATCGACTTCCCCATCTTCCATCCTACTCCGGCGCTATATAATTGATACGCTAATTTCTCTCTCGACTGTGTTTCAGTACGTAGCCGCGCATCCCGGTCAATTAGCCGAAGCGCACGCGTTATTAAGTATTCCGCGGCGGTGCAAAGTATGAGTGCGCACTAAAATACCCTTCCGGGTTTTATGAGTTTTCTCGCGCCGTACAATTATTCTCCCTCGAAGCCATTTTACTATCGTTTTCGCGACAAACTCATTAGGTCCCTTTATACGTGTTTTTTCTCTATCTGCATACGGTAATACGGGATCTCCTTCCCCTCCTTCCCCTCCGTTCCCCTTCGGCCGATTTCGCTTTCAGCAGAAGCCAACGCTCGCGTCCCCCCCCCCGTCAATTCTTAACCGGACGTCGACGATCGCCAGGATATTTCTGGATTGGCGAAAAGGACGTTTCTGCGAGTAACGTTAAAAGGATGGGAAAAAGCAGCGACTGTTTCACAGTGTAACAAAATCTTGGTTTCGCCGTGGCAATAAACGGCATCGTTAACGACACCGACTCCTCGCCATTCTGAGTCCTCGGTTACTTGTCCCTTTATCGCCGGTAAATAACCCGTTTTATTCGCTCGGCCGAGGCGACGCAAAGCAAACTGCATAATTGAACGGTAGTTAAAACTGCGGTAGGTCGAATTTCTCTCTTTATACTGAAGACACCATCAAAATACACTCCTGTCTCTCCTCCGCACCTCCCACCCTACAGCATCCTCCTATCCTTCCACCCTCGGGACGAACTCGCGAATTAATGAGGATTCTTATGGACCCCGACTATTGACTCTATGAGCAGTGTACTGTAATCTCTTTTACGTCTATGCTCTTAATGATAAGCACTCTTTGCGAAATTACATGCTGCTACGTTCAGACCACACTGACAACTGGGATCGAGATGACCCTGATAATTCGGTAAACCGATAAATTCGAAAGATGGTCAAGATAAGCGTAACGTATGTCGAATGTCTGTACAGTTTCGTATATATATATATAGCTATTGCTATAGAACTATGAGAAAAAGAGAACATGGTGGGGGAAGAGCTATCATGAGATAATCGTCGGCTAATAAATTACCCCTTTACAGCCCCAGTATCTAGCGACGGTTCGTTTCCCGGATGAATCCTGGGCCTTTGATAGGGCCAGGAGCAAGATCAGGCTGGCCTGCAATTAGCCTGCCTTACGAATCGCTCGTAAATGGAATTATTTGAAAATGCAGAAAAACCCACCTTGTCGTCTTCATCTCCCGTTCCACTTGTCGCAGCTTCCACGAGGGATGTCAATATTGAAAAGTGCATAAATCCAACCCCCGTTCAACGACTGTTCATTCTCGCACAGGGATGCACGAGCGTCGAGCAGGACACTGCCAGGCTGCATTTATTTGATCGCGGTTATTGGCCAGGGTCCTGGTGGCTGCGTCCAGGACGCAAGAGGCGCTCGCGGTATGCTCGGGCAGGGTTCTTTTATTGTTAAATAAATAATCAACTAGTTGTTCCCATGTTAGGCATAATTTATTATCCTCCAGGTTCACCCTGCGCCTCCACCTCCTCCCAGCATCTTTCTTTCCTCGGCTTTCTTTCTCCTCGTGGCACCCCCCATCGGGGCCCTCACCTCCACACTCTTGGATCCTCCCGTACACGGAGGAGTGCGCGAGGAGCCTGTTTATTTTCCTGCCGGCTCGGCCGAGGCCTCTTTCTTCGCTTGGCCACCGTGTCCCATCCCCCGTCTTCGGCATCTCCACCATCTCCAGCATCTCCAGCATCTCTCTGGGAGCACTCTAAGTGGTGCCTTATGCTAAAGCCGTGGTTTCTTTAATTGACAATCGTGGGGCCCCGGACTCTCGGGGCCCGCGTTGCGAGGTGGGAACCAACATGGCCCGGCGCGCCAACATCGTATTGTTTCGCGTTTTTATTCGTACTCCGTACTCTCCATGCGCGCCTGGAGCCTGGCCGAGGCATGCACCTATGCATGCACTCCTCGCCTGGGTTTCATCCTGGCCACCCGAGGTAGAGAAGCTAACGAGTAACAAGGCCACTGGCTGTGTCGATTAAGGGGGCTCCTTATTCTCTCCCCCCCCACCCCAACCCTCCTTCTCTCTCTCTATTTCCTCTATCGATATCCTCTATCCACAATCTTCCCGATAGTCCTTCCCCCCCCCTCTTCCAGGCTTCGCACCTTCGCGCACACCCTCTACCCTGCCCCGCATCAGCACTCTGCTCCGGAAGTCCATCGGGATTCGTCCCCGCCTGCGTCGACTACGCCTTTGTTGCCGTTTAGCTGCATGGAGGCACCGGTTACGTACAATTTGTTGCGATATGATACGAAGCTTCTGAGTTATAAACGCACGTGTAACCGGCATGTTATGCACACGGGCGGTAGTAGTACATAAAATCGGAAGGGTACCCAAAAAGCATACAAGGGAGCTTCATCTTATTGTGAGCAGTCGGCCGTTTGCTGGTGCATTGCACTACAGACCTATAGAGAGGAAGGCAAAGATGCGAGTCAGTCTCTCCTCCTTCCCCCTCTCTCTCTCTCTCTCTCTCTCTCTCGCTGGACATGGCTCTCCTCGAAACGAGTTACGATTTTGGCTCGTTCTGCGCTTCTCTTGTTCCCTTTTCTTTTTTCTCTTCAGCCGTAGAACCACGTTCCGTTCTGAGGTAATTAAATATCTGTGGCCGCGTTGGTCGGGGCCCGCCGAGGCCCCGCTCCGCCGCCCAATGCGCTACCTTAACGATTGTCTCTGGGTCAGGGGTCGCACGCACACGGCACAAAAATAATACGGGCCTCGCCTCGCCTCCTGCACGAAGAATAGCATGGGAACTATTATGCTTATTAAGGTGGAAAGTAATAAATTATATACAGCTAATAATGGGAACCGCTCGCGTAATTGATGTATGCAAAGGATGTTATTCCTATGCTCGAATGGATCCGTATGCTCAAGCTCCATCGGTACGATATCTATTTCTGCCTTCTAGTTCCTTCTGCTCGCTTATATCAATTCTCTTGCCCAGCATCCATCCTCTCTTGATCTTCCGGGGGAACGCGGGCTCTCTGGGCCCCCGCCCGGCCCCCCCGCCTTCTCTTTCAAGATGAATCATATAGCTATATTTCCTGTTAGCCCGAAGCCACGGACAAGCCCCTTTCGAGTCTGACCTACGAGGGACCCACAGGACCCCACAACAATAAAGGTGTAAGGTATTTATTGCTAAGCGCCACCATATAACGATCCAGGCTCTTCCATGGGGTCCATATCCTGGACTAGGGTGCGTCCTAGCCAATAAACCAATTCTGGTCTTAATTAAATCTAAGACAATGCTCCACTAATTAAAGTAAACATCCGAGACAATAAAACTGGCTGAGAAAACCGTGAGCGCCGGTACAGCTCGTGCTCATCCTCCTACTCGTATCTTTGTTGCGCGTTGTAAAATTTCAAGCTGTTCCTGGTTTATCTCGAGGAACAAGGAACCAGGAAAAGGTCCAGAAGATTTACCTGGGCGTTCCTCGGTTGCGGCGAGAGCTGCCATCCTGATGAATGGTATTACGATCTTTAAACGGAGTTTCCTTGATATGTCCTTTCACGACGGAGGATCTTTTTACAATGAGCACTTCTGGTCCATTCTCTGGGTATTGCGGGATATAAGCAAATGGTCTGTACCAACTGATACCAGCCAATTATAAGTATAAAAAAAAAGAAAAAAAAAAGAAAAGAGAGAGTTAGTAAAGCGAAGGTGAGGCAGTAGCAGGTAGCTGGCTAGTTGGCCGAGCGAACCCGGTTGGTCGCCGCTGGTCCTTCCTGCTGAGGTGGACGGGCCAGGGTCGGAGGGTGGTCGATGCTGGTACCCAGGTCGTACGTCGTACGTGGTCGCGCGATAATGGCGGCTCCGCGATATAGAGATACCTCGCGGTGGCCTTTCTCCTTTCCCGCAATGGAGGTGGAGGAGGATTGGGGAGGGTTGGGGAGGGTCGCGGCTGTGGCAGGGTGAACCATAAATCAATCAGCAAGCATTCGAGCGAACCGGGGAAGGTAAGGATCTCGCGGCGAATGAGGTAGATCCTCGATAGGTGGACACAAGTCGACGGTATCTTTATAGAAATATTTATCTCCTTCTCTCTCGGGGCTTTATGAGTTCCGGACGTTTAGTGCCTTCGTAAGAGGACTCGACGTACCTTGGATGCTGCAAAGGATTCGCAAGGGAATGGAAGGCGAAGAGATCGGATTGGCTTTAGTAAATACGGAAGAGATCGTTATGCGTCCAAGGAGCCGCGTTCTCGCATGATTATTCCGTAGACACGTGCTGGACCAGGCGCCCCGTACCATAACAGCATCTTCGGACGGAGGCTGCGCCTTGCGTATCCTGGTGGTTAAATTCCTCGGGAGGAGGTAATGGGACTCAACGTAGGCAGCCTCCCAGACAGCGCCGGCCAAAAATCCGCGGAGTTTATGGAGAGAGAGAACAGAGAGAGAGAGAGAGGAGAGCAAAGAGAGTACACAGAAGAGAGTCCCGATACACTCGGCGGGCCTACGATTTTAATTAACCCGGCTACCCGAGCGGCCGATCGCGATCGAATCGGGTGCACGATCTACAAGGAATCTACATAAGATCCTCCACTCGCGGCTACAACTCAATCCCCTCTTGTTCCTTGGTTGGCTTCTAACCGAGCCTTAACCTGGGCCTTACGCTGCCCGAGCGTGCCCCACTGCACAATCCGCGTCGCGGGGCCCTATTATCTCAAGTTCGATCTTACAGATAGCGTCCTTCTCTCCTCCTCTCCTCCTCGCCTCCTCTCATCCTCTTCCCTCGGCCAGTACCCGCTATACAGCTTCCAGTGAACTCATATTGTCCTCTCAAGCCGTTAACGTAACTTACTCGCTGGACCCACGTGAGGCCCCCACGAGTACAAAGTATATAAAAGGAGCTACAAGAGAGACCAAGAAACCAACTAAAAGCTAAAGAAGAGTATCAGCCATAAAGGCGGCCATAGGTCGCCATTGCTTCTTCCAGTACTTTCTTGCATCCTTTTTCTTTATTTTTTTCTCTTTTCTCTTTTTCTTCGCTAAACCAGCTACGTACGTGTCCAAGGGTGGACGGTACCTGGACGTCGATACGATTACGATTAATTAATCGGGCTTTATTATTCGAGCCAGGAGGGGTTGACGATCAACGGCTGGACCGAGGAACCTGTCCGGAGGATTTTCACTCCGGACAACGGAGACGTCTTCTGGAATATTAGCGTATTTATGAAACTCGAGACGGCACGGGGATAAATAAAGGTCCAATCCCTCCGCGTGAGGATTTCGTCCGTCCCGGAGTCCTTTTCGTCCTTTTGCCTTTTATTTTTATATTTATTCCGTACTTATATTCCTAGCTATCTCTTTGCTCGGTTTGCCAAGGGGGAGACGCTCGTGCGCAAAATCCGCACGACGTGACCAGGGATAACGCCACGAGGAATAGGTGGGGCCCCCGACGTCAGGCGTTCCTCCGTTCCTCCGTTCCTCCGTTCCTCCGTTCCTTCGTTCCTCCGTTCCTTCGTTCCTTCGTTCCGCCGGTCCCTTACCTCGACAAAAGACTCGGCGAATATATCGACGCTAATATTCGCATTGAAGGCATCTCTCTCGCGTGGATTGGCCCGGAGAGTCTGGGGAGGCTGCGGAGGCTGCGGAGGACCAGGTAACACGATAGCGTCCCTATGTTAAAGCATCTGGTGTAAAACGAGCTGCTGGTTCGTTCGAGTATTAAATCGGTACCCAGCCAACCCAGACGCAGCTTCTCCATCGGCATCTCCACGCGGCCTACTTTTCCTCATACCAATATGTATGCATATATATTTCCAGTGGGTAGACTCACACCCACGCGTCCCAAAGATTTATCGAAAATTAATGATGAAAAAAGAAAAGGTCAATTATCCTATACTTAATTCAAGTGGAAAATAGCGAGCGCGATATCGCGTCAAAAGGAAATTTCCCTACAAGGGACCCGGTGGTCCTCGTATCCCACGGGAATCTCCTGAATGTCGGGATCCCTGGGATTCCTCTAGGAGCGGTCCTGGTAAACGCATTAGTTAACGGCCCTGAAAATGACACTTTGTATCGGCTAATGGGTAATTAAAGTCCCGAGTGTTACGTTTCGAGGGAATTTATTAAACGGACGTGCGTGAACGCCGGCAACTTGACTCGCGTTCCTACGAGCCACGAGGTATCTACGTATGTGTACTGTACGTATATAGGTATACCTGGCAATGCCCACTCTGGCTCCTGGCTATCTGCTGCCCAGGAGTTTACGGCCTCTGACCGAGGCGGCTACCACTTTAATACTTTTTACCTTCTGCGAGCCGAAACGATTCGCCATATCGTACTCGCTTGCCTCTGCACACATGTGTCCATGTGCATATGGGGCCTTTCGACAGAGCATGCGATCTTAGATCATTGGGATGAATCTTTCATGCACGTACTATTCACTGATGACGAGTACGGTGCGTGAGTGGCGCCGTTGGATTTATTGCGTGATTGATGATTCGTGAATCAGAAGCAGTTATAGTCGAGCAACGGCAAATTTACGAAATGTATTTTTATTATTTTTTCTTTATTTTTTTTTTTTTTCTTTAATTTTTGGAAACACATTACGAACCGACACTCCCCAGATATGCTGTTGCTCGAGTATCAAACCCGTTCGTCGGTGTGTGCTGTTTACAATTCATTTTTATTTGCAACTCATTTTTTTTTTTTCTTTTCTTTTTCTTCATCGACATCGATCATGTATACTTGGTTCGATTCAACGCTTACAGTAACACGTTTAGCTTCTATTACAATAGTAAAATCGTTAATAAAAAAAAAAAATCTTGATAATGCGTTACGCGAAGGTTATCTTATTCGTGATCGTATATATATTCGCAATATGTATATATGTATGTAATGACTAAAAATGGCAACATTCATGCGTTACCGTATTTGCCCTACCGATCGCAACGGCCTGCGCCGTCGACTGCCGTTCCAAGCAGACATTTTTCCATATTAAAAATAAAACGAATAAACGATCAAAAGAGAGAAGACAATCACACTGGTTAAAAAATTTTTCTGTTTTTTTTCTTTTTCTTTTTTTCTTTATACAAATGTCTGCCATGAAACGATTTGCCGATCGCGTGCATCAGGTCTCCGCGTGGGAGAATGATTATTCTTTAAATATCGTTAAGTTACAGTTCGAGACTTAAGCACTAAAAAATATGTATATTTTTTCTACATATGTATATATATTTATTTATTTATTTATGAAAAATTCATTTATCATCGACGAGATCGGCGCGTTCTCAACGCTGCGTTCGGTAACGACACGACGGCGCGACGGGTTTTACATCGAGATTGAAGACTTATCGTAATCGTAAACTTAATTCTAAATTCTCTCAAAGTCCATATTAATTCCGTGATATGAACCGACTTCATTTTCCATCGGCCGTAACGTCCCTCGATACGAAGATTCCCGTGACTGATTATACTTTCCTCCTCTTTCTTCTCCCACTTTCTTTTCCCTCGGCCACTAGGCACATTATCAACCCTTTACCTTTTACCCTTGGCCTCCTCCGAACCCTCCTGGGCTGCCCTTTGACCCCTGCTAAACCCTTTTGTAACTGAACCACGCGCTGCCACATCGACGCGGCTGAGATATCGAAGTAATTCAAATGTTGGAGTGATAATAAAAAAAAATAATAATAATAAAATAAAAAAAATAAAAAAGACGATCCTCCGTCACTCGATTACACTCGATCGATTCAATCCGAATCTAATCGTCCCCTCGACCAATCACGTCGCTTCGTTATCTATTTCGTAAAAACTATTTAATAACTAGAATAACAATGTTCATAGTACGCCTTCGCGTCGGGCCTTCGCCTTTGGGCCCGTTAATTCCTCAGAAGCCTGAGGCCCCATTAGCTTTTGTGTATTAACCCAGGCCCAACTGTTTCCAACGAAGAAACCAGTCGGAGCTTCGCTCTTGGACGCTACAATAATAAAAGCGTCAATTTCGTCCTCGTATCGAGCCCCGAAACGTAACGATCGAAGATCAAGAAGAGCGTCGAAGAGTCACGATTAGCCCAGGTTACAGAAGCTGGGACCAGCCGTTAGATCAGCCGTTCACACTGGGCATTTCGAAGGATCCGAACGTCTAAGCCGCTATCAATAGGAACACGAGGCGGAGTGGTTGATACACAAAAGCCAAAGGGATTTAATTCGGCCCTTTAAATACAGTAAAATCGAGTCGCACGACGATCTCCTCTCCGTGCCGTCGGTAAAGTAGAAAAACAGACTCTGTATAAATAAAAAGTCCTGGCAAACGATTGGCTGGGATCCCCGGGTGCTCGGAGTGTCGCCCGTTCCTGTTTCTCTCGACGTCGACGGGTGCTTCTACATACATGTATCGCACTCGGACACGTGCGTCGATGCTAGTCGACAGATCGATATAGATATAGATAGGTGCCTGTGCATTGGCTGCATTGTGCATCGGGATGCATCCGCAGGGTGCATCTCGCGCGTTGTCACAACAAGTCGCAAGACGAAGGCGAGCACGAGAATCGACGGAGCGAAGGGAACGCGATTCGCTCTCTTTCGTTACTCGACTCTATTATCTTTTTCTCTTTTATTGTTCTCTGTCCTTTCGTCGGCTTTACTTCTTGTCTCTATATATGCATACTTCTCCCTTTGACTCTCGTTCATGCGTGAACCTTGCGTCGACCCTTGAACCCGCGAACTACGATACACACCAGCGGGTCCACCTTACTTTTGGTCGTTCTTCACTTTACAAAGTCAATTCTTCGATTCTCCTTTCTTGGTCAATAATAAAAGCTCGCGAGGGCCCGGGGCTCCTCACGCACCGTACGCAAAGTCGTATCTTTATTTTTCTTTGTTTCTCTCGCGAAATTACCTAAACACCCAGTACATTCTACGCACGCATTCGTATGGTACAGTCCCGAGCGACACTTCGTTCGGGACTTCGTTTGGATGCGTTTTTCCAATTGTCCTTGCGCTTACGTCACGGAACGAAGAGTCCTCGAGATTTCGAGCATCTTGATTGGCTCCTCGGGTGAATGGGGAAGGAGGTGGGTCGTGACGCAGAGGCGTCAGTGAACAAGAATAAAGGATTCGAAGGGTGCTCCTGCCGAAGGAGTCGTTCCGGAGGATTCGAAAGAAGGGATTCACGGAGGAGCACTAATGCCTCTTAATGTGATTCTGGGAGAGTTGGAAGATAATGAAATTGTGGAGAGCGCCCTCAAGTGTCTTAAGAAAGCCCTGCCACTGACCTTTCTCGTAGTTGATTTGCCGCTCCTGCTGCCGCGCGTTGTCGGCCGCCACCTTCAGGAGACCCTGGATGTTCCTCAGGAGGGTCTCCGTACTCGAGACCGAGGGGTCCTGCGCGCCTTGCGAAACGGCCACGGCCGCTGAGGCGATTTGAGAGTAGTTCAGAGCCTGAGGACTTTCCGAGCCTGGCGCCGGCAGCGGCAGATTCTCCGGGACGTCGGACATGTCTGTAACGAAAGATTAAAGGATTCGTGTGACGTTCGGGAGAAATCGACTCGAAGGGCGGTGACAATTAATATTCCGCCTTGCTTAACTAGATCGAGAGATTTCGTTCGCTGCTGGCGAACATCCCTATCGCGGTCGAACGGACGGGAGGTGCAGAGGAGGAGACACAGCCTGTACCAGGCTCGACCGATCGCGGCACTTAAGATTCGAGTCGTAAAATGGTAATAATAAATTAAAAGAGCGACTGGGGTTGGTTCGATGCCGTCGCCGTCGTCGACTTATGCCGCGTGCGTGTCTCAGGGCCGTAACCCTGCGACGCCTACTTGTTGCCTTTCGCCAGTCTCTGATTTAACGTCAGTTCAATTGAATTAATCCGTGGAATCGCGAGGCTTCTCTCCTAGTCGTCGAGGAGTTTCGCGAGTAGGCAGAAGAGAAGAGAAGAGAAGGAAGGGGAGGGGGGAAAATAAAGATTGGCCGACTACGCGCGTCCAAGAGATAGTCCCGCCGCCAACTAGTAAAGCATAAAGAGAAGTATAGAGCGGCGCACTCAATGTCTGCGGCATATAAGCGAGGTATAAAGAGGGGGCCTTATGGTTATTGTATTTATGTCCGCGTGGGTTCGCCCTTAAGTGACCGTCCGAAGGCCCCGATCGAAGACTCGCCTCGCGGCCGGCCCACAGCCTCTGGGCCCCGGCCCATCTCTCTCCCGAGTCTCTTGCTTTACGGCCAATGATACGTGCTTTATTGTATCGTCTTTTAATTATCAGCACACCTACAAGCGGGACGTGTGCGTTACTCATTGGAAGGGCGCACCGATTCGGTGATGCTTTCCCGTCGTTGCGCCTTTCTCCCTTTCCTCCTTTCTCCTTTTCTTCCTCTCTGCCTTTCCCAATATGACCTTAGCGCGGTTGGCCCTCCGTCGGGGCCTTATTTCGATAAGACCAGCCATTACAGTGGGTCCGTGGGCAGGATGTGCCTCCATACATACCAATGACCAGTGAATTCGCTTCTCTCTCTCTCTCTCTCTCTCTCTTTACGTCTTCGAGACGAAAAGCGAACACGTTGCCAAAGGCAAAGAAATACGCAGAAACGAGGGAGAGAATCGTCATCCGATTCCGAGAAATAAGAGTGCGTCTCTCATTAAATCAGAACTGCATTCCGCGCTCGTGTACACTCCCACGGGCGTTCGATGGGGTCCTACTTCGATCAGGATAGGTTAGGTAGGATGTTGCGGTGCAAGCGGCACGCTGCGAGACACGGGCCCCTTTCGTAAACACGCCAGATTTATACGTCTAACTCGTGTCGCTCGCGATATTTAGTGGATGCTGCACTAGTCAGGGAGCAGAACTCTTCGATTGGGCTAATTTGTTATCAGCACCTCCCACCACCTCCTACTCTCGCCCCCTTCGCCCCGCTGCCCAGTCGATACACCGACGGTTCTCGTTTCTCATTTACATTATCTGTCCTCTATCTTCGACCACATTCGCATTTCCTCTCTTCCATAATAATTTCGCCACCCTTTATACCTTTTTCTTTCGATTCTCTTCGGCCCCGCTACGAGATCCAACCTTCCGCACCTCCACGTTATCTTTCTCTCTTGATTCCTCCCCTTCTTCTCCCTGCTGCTCCCCTCTCGCGCCCCACGAAAAGGGGATCGAACGTGGGGATATTTTATAAAGCTCGTTAAAGGCGTATGCCCAATAGGCTCTTTTATTTGGACCGTTATTACTGGATGCTGCCAATGTTCTTTATACCGATTGCCGGTGGCCTGGGAAACCGTGGAACCCGGCAATGGTGACCCGAACCTCCTTCTCGCGTCCGGCTGAGGTCCTCAAAATCCTTGGATCCTCGTGTATTCCGTGATGAAGATGGCGGCTGAGGATCACGACGGAAACACGGATCCGCGCGTCCCGTCTGGTGGTTACACAGTTTAATTGGACGGTGGGGCCAATTAACGTGCCGGAGTGACAATGAACGAATCGATTAGAAATCAATGCGATTATGCCGCTCGGATGGATCGAAGTGTGAGGCCAGGGCGCGAGATAGCGGCCCAAAGCAGGACCGAGATCCTATCTCGGCCCATCTTTCATTATTAAAATGAAACTAAATACCGAAGATGTGCTTCTAATGATCGCTGTGGGCCTCGCAGTGGCGCTTCTCTTGGGCATCGCATGGGGACCCCAAGTCCCATTCGGCGCAAGGGAGATCCTGGCCTCGAGATGGGCCTGTGCTCCTAGGGTCATTGAGAATCTCTGAATCGGACGTGAGACCGTGTTTCTCAGAGGGAAGATCAATCCCAGAACGTCTCTCCTCGCGCACTGGAGATGATCGATGAGAGGGTCTGACCTACGAGGAGCTGTCTCGGAGAACTCATCTTTAACCGCATGGCGTGTCCAGCCAAACCGATATAATTATTTAACATTTGCATACGAAGCAGGGCTGTGGGTTCTGCGCTTATCGCGACCTCTTCGATTCGTCATTAATTCAAAGCAAACGAAGAAAGGAAAGGCGACCGAAAGAGACGAAAGGTAAAAAGAACGTGGACGCAGCGATAACGCGACTACAAAGGGAGAAAGAGGTAAAGAGATAAAGAGAGAGGCTCACCCTCGTCCTTGTCGTTGTCATCCTCCAGGTCCTCGGAGAGATTGTCATCCTCCTCCTCGTCGTCCTGTGAGCGATGCGATGCTCCAGCTTCGCTTCCGGAATGCTCGCCCACGCTTCCGCTTCCTGCCGTCTTTGATAGGTTCAGTACAGGACTGTGTCCATTGGAGGATCCTGCAAGGCGATAGAGAGACCCAAATAAATAGGTTTTTACACGAGGATGAAGAATTACGAGGATTCGTAAGGCTTTAACAGGGTAAGGGTCATCGAGATAATTTAAAGGGAAAATCCGAGTGAAAGTGGTCCATTGGAAAATGGCACTTGCTCCTATAGTCGGTCAGGCTGACAAGGTGATGGATTTTATTTGCCGTAGCACATATCCCTATTTAGAGGTTGGACAAGGCAACTATCCACTTTCGAGATCTCTCCGGGTCCGTGAGGCGCGGAGGATGCTGTGCGCCACGTATTCTCGCCCCACGTATTTGATATCCTAGCATTTTAATCCTGACGTGGATGGATTCTGTTTGGGCAGCGGTGGCTGCCGCGCCAAGTGACGCATGGCCACACAGCCCGTTTTCCACCCCAGAGCCTCGCGCGGACTGGGGTGGCTGGATGGCTGGATGGCTGGATGGCTGGATGGCTGGGTGGCTGGCTGCTTCGACTGGCTGGCCTGCCTTTCCCTTGGTCGTCGCTCGGCAATTCCGGGGTTTCCCACTAAATGGACTTGTTTCCCCTGAATGCTGCCGGCCCGATACTCGCCCTGAATTTATCTTGACGACTCCGCTTGGAAGTGACCGAGTGAACGAGTGAATGAATGAGCGTGCGAGATAAAAGGTCGGACCAGGCGGATTAGAATGTTAAAGAGACATGAAATTAGAAAAGAGACTGTGCGACCAACGCAGATACAGGGAGAGCAACGAGTTATAGGAATATATGGTAAAAGGGACCGAGATACATCGGAACGTAGAAGAGAAAAGATGGAAAATAAAAAGCTGCTAGAACAAAAGAACAAGGCAGAGAGAGAGAGAGAGAGAGAGAGAGAGAGAGGTCGCAGTCGGACCCACTGCCGCGAAACCCGATATCGGACTTAATCTTCAGGTCCTAAACGACCACTCGAGTAGAGAAGAAGGAAAAAAAGAAAAGTGATTCAAAGAGAGAAAGAAAGAGACAGAGAACTGGGCCCGCTCTTCGGGTCAGAAGATTTTTCTGCGTGGCTTAGTCCCGACTGGGCCCAGAGCCGATCGACGCGATGCCTCCCAATCGGACATTTAAGAATCTCGCGTTACTCTCTGCTCCTCCTCCCACTCTTCTCTCTCTCTCTCCCTCCTTCTATTCCTAATCCATCCCCTTGTCACCGCGCGCTCTTCCATCCTTCCATCCTTTTCGCTCTTCCCGCAGGATCTACCAGCCGATTCCCTCGGGAGACCCAGTCAACTATATCGGTAACAGCTCTTAGACATAGAACGAACGTGAAGATCCTTACCATTGTGCGAGCTCAGATCCCGTGGTTTGTGATCTAACGCCAGGGCCCGGTCGGCGTCGCCTCGCTCCTCCTTCAGTCTGCAACAGAGAAATCAAAAAGACATCGTTACATCAACCTTCGTACGACACGGCCGAACGATCATTCAAGAAAGGAAAGCATCAATGGGGAGGCGGAGAAGCGCATCTGCCGAGGGTATTAATTAAATAATTATTCCATACGGCCCGGCGTGGGAAGATAAGTGATAGTTTCATCGGCGACGATGTCCTCTCAGCAGCGTCATTAATTACAAAGGCATCGCGCGCGACTATCGCTCATTCGCCGATTGAGATATCGTTGCCGTTTATCGATTTATAGATTTTATCCACCCGGTATACCTGTATCTTCGAGGTCGAGACCTCTTCCCTTTCCCTCTTTCCCTCTTTCAGGCAAAACTTCGCCCTGATCGC